>JAPYZC010003955.1:0-12026 GCA_030522665.1 Ichneumoninae sp. A BG-2022a
CGAAGGGATCAGATTTTATGGAATTTTGATTATTTTCTAAAATTACCAAAAACCGTCTAATTCGAGTAAACATGGAGGTATCGAGCTTAAATTTGGCATTGGAATGGACTAACACGGTACAATGTTTCGTATTAAATTTGGTTAAAATTGATCGTTTAAATTTTCTGGGATTTTAAAAATTTTCAATTTTTCTGAAATTAAACTTTTCAAAATCCCACAATCCCAATTGATCTGAATTTCTGAATCAAACACCACGCGAAGAGTAAAATGAGTTATAGTATCGTAATCAGCGCTGAGCAAAAGAATAAAAATTGCCTTAAAACGTCGCAATTTGCAAATTTCAGTTTGCGACATCCTTCAATAATTTCTGGGGTAAATTTTGACGGTTTTACTTTTATGAAATGTGGACATTTTCTACGTTACGAAAAAGGTGAAAAGTAATTTGCACATGATTTATCTATACTTTTTGTTGTGAAAATTGTATTTTAATTATAGCGTCCTCCACGAGGAAGCCAAAATAGAACAAGAGAATTTATCATAGAGGAAGTTATGTACAAAAAGGTGAAACATGAGGAAGTAATCGTGCAAATCACTTTGCACGCTTTTTTTCAATCGGGTTCAACTTCGAAAGCAAAAAAATGGCAAGGTAAAATTTTCTATAAAATTTGGATTGCCAAAAAGAATAAAAAAAAAAAAAAGGAATGCTAAAAAGAAATATCTCTTTCGATAATCGGAACCGTCCTATTTCACCGTGAGCCGAATCCAAAGTCGCTTCGGCGTTTGGCGTGAAAAAAATAAAATAAAATGAAACACAACGGTGTAGTAAAACTCGTAGTGAAATTCACAAATATCAACCGCACAAGCGTAGTGTCCTGCCTGCTCGCGTGCTACTTAACGTCGCCTCTTGGAAACTCGTTACGAGCGGACAAGACAGAGTACAAACAGTCGCGAAGGTACAACAGTCCTCAAAGTCCACATTGCCGGACTGCATGAAGCCATATTCTATTCTTTCCATCGCGTGTCGCTCCTCGTATCTGTTGCGTGTGCGGTCCCTAAGGATCAGCACGTACGAATCTTCGGAGAGACGAACGAAAAATGAATAGAGAAGACTAAAACCTCACAAAAAAAAATAAAACATTTCTTCACACGCTAAAGCCCATTTCGACGAGCCAGAAAATCGAATCCGCTTTGCCGATAATCGGACTCTTTATTATTATTATTATTAACCGACTGATTATTATTATTGTTATAATTACTGACCAACCGATTATTATTATTCTTATTATTATTTCCGACAATAATGGGAGGGTCCATTGTAATAAATCGCCGGTCCAAATTAGTGCCCAATGTGTAAACCGTAGACACGTATTATTCTCCGCACAACGGCAATTTGTGTGCGACCGATACTTAATTGCAAATTACCGAATTGATGCTCCGGTAGGAAATCGATTCGACAGCCCGCACGAAGTTTCAAAGCCCTGTACTACAAACGTCTGGGGCTCCACTATACTTCATTCACCTACACTACGATACCCTATTTCGTGTAGCGAATCATTTCGGCAGTGTGAGTGAAGGACCAACGTCTGGAGGGTAAACCAATGAAATACGTATACGATATACATTTTATACGTATATATATATACATATATATAAACGCCGAAAAGCAAACAGCTATACATAATGTACAATGCACACATTCGTGTGTTCTGGTGTGCTTTCGATCGTACAACGACCCCTGAACGCAGCTTCACGAAAACCTATATAATATATACATATATATATATATGTATATACATCGATGTCTATACCTATATATGTATATACCTGTGGATGTATGGAGCGTGTGTCGTAGTACAAACTGCAGGCATTAGTACTATAGCGAGGTTTACACACTCGCGCAGCGAGCCCGGTCCAGGAACGGTTGCGGAGGCAAAGGAGGTATAGAGGTCGCCGCTGTATGCGCGCGCACCGACGAGAGCTTCGTGCGGAGGCGAGAGCGTGCGCGCGCACGCACACACAGATGGCTCTCCGAGTCGAGTCTCTCCCCGGTGAGCGAGACGCGAAATCGGCCTCCAGCAACCTCAACTTCTCTCCCGGCACTGTTCCCTCCTTCCCTTCCCTTTTTCCCTCGGCATTGGGCCTCTCCTTCTTTCTCTCATCCTCGATCCGTCGTCCCGGAGAACCCATTCGGCCTTCCCACACCCTCTCGCCTTACTGAACTATGCCTCGCGACGTGTATATATATATATATATATCTATATATATATGTACGCGACCGACGTGGCAGGAACAGCCAGAGCATCGCGAACTCGCCCGAGGAGCAAAGTGGTCGAACCATTAAACGTTTCAATGAAATTTTCAGTGAGAACTTCGCAATTGTTTTTTTTATACAAATGATCTGAGACGATTGTAATGATAATGCAATAACACAATCGATCACAGGATTTTTGTGGTTCGGCTAGATCGATCTTTTACCGATAAAAGTGTGAAGATTTGAGGTAGAAATTATTGAAGAGAGGGATGAAATTAAATCTGTCGAATAATCGAACATACCAACGAAACGTTGATCGAAAAACGGCTGCAAAAAAAGGATCGTTAACCCCGATAAAATTTTCATTAAATTGCGTCTCGGTGAATATCTTGGGGTACTAAAATTTTTCGCAAATATCCCGTGATTTATCATTATTATTTATAACAATCATTTCATTATAAGTAATAATTATTATCAATAACAATCATTATTATCATTATTAATCATTATTACCAATAATAATCACGTTAGTAGTGCGTAATTTATTAGCGAGATATTTTACATTGGTTGTCGATCGTTCAAGTATGTTAAATTTGGCTTGGTGATTACATAAATGTATTGTAACATTATCCGCTAACGAGCCATCGACCTTGGTCCTTCAGCTCAAATATAATCATTTCATTATTAAAAATAATATAAATTTTATAATTTTTATTATAAAAAAAAAAGATTATTTCTCCGCATCACCGCGCGTAAATATGTTACGGATAATTCTCTCCGTACAGAGAGCCGCCCGCGAGACAGTGAATCAAGGTATCTCCGCGTGCATCTTCAAGCCCGTCGGTAAACTTAACCCAAAATTAATTAATCCCGCTCGCTCCGTCGCGGCTACATTATCGTCGTCCCCGGCGCCGCGGATAATCCCTCCGAGTGTATCGGGACGACGAGAATTATTTGCGACAATTTGAGCTCGGTGGATAAACACAACGGCCACGGATACACGCACGAGTGCAGTGTTCGCACGTGTACCGCGCCTCGAGAGGGAGGCACCCTCGTCCGCGCCCGTGCGAGATGGAAAGAGCCCGCGAGAGGCCGAAGGAGGTGGAGGATCGGATAGCTCTCGCCTCGGCTAGACAGACGAGAGACGGAAAACGGCCTTCGCTTCCCCGCACCGGCGTCTACGGCTGCCTCGGGAGCGAGCGAGCGAAAGAAGCAGAACGCGCGCCCCGCTCGGAGGGCGAGCGGAGCGGGCGGGGAGGGGGAAGGCAGTTCGGACGAGCACAGACGAGTTTCGCGTAGCGGCGAGATGGACCGAGCGCGCATGCGCGGACGGCCATGCGCCCTGAGACGTTAAACGAGAAATCCCTCGGAGAAAACAAGTGCGAGATATATTTTGTTTGTGCGTGTGTGTGTGTTTGAATGTGTCGGAAAGGACGAACGATGAGTAGCGATAGAGTGGAACGACTGCATAGAACAGGGCTCGGGAATGAGAAAAGACAGAATGAACGCAGTAATCGAGGGTGACTTGGCCCGAAGGCCTACCGCAACATCGTAACGTCCTTACTATTTCTCTCTCGCGGTGTATAATTCCCCGTACCGTTTGCTATTGTAATGTACGGTCGATGGGTAGCGTTCGGGCGACTATGTTTAATTGCTCGTTAGGTTTAATTACACGGAGGATCGAAATCTCCGGGGTCCGTTCGAAACGTGTGTTGGGAAGCTTGAGTAAAATAAATCTACGTGGCGCTGATTATCGGAAGCAATTAACGCGGCGGTGGATAATTATAACGATCGTTGATACTCGTTACCGGGTCCAATGTGGTGTGTCTACGGCTGACGTGAGAGATCTTCTTTTTCTTCAGGTTTTGTAAAAAGTAGTACTGTGTTTTTATTAACAATACGACGCACTGATGATCGTTACGGATTTTAAACATTTATACATATTAATATGTTTCTAATTGCATCCACGTATTGTCAACGGGCTATCGACCGAAGGCCTTCGGCCCTTTTGAAAAAATTATGGCGAAGTTTGAAAAATCGGTAAATAAACGAATGTTTAAACAAATTGTTCAAGAAAAATTTCCTTTCTTATCCTTTCGCCGATTTTCGTTTGTAACTTAAGGTCGATTGTAACTTAAGTTTGTTTGTAACTTAAGTTCAACTGTAACTTAAGTTCGTTTGTAACTTAAGTTCGATTGTAACTCAAGTTCGTTTGTAACTTAAGTTCGATTGTAACTTAAGCTCGTTCGTAACTTAAGTTCGATTGTAATTTAAGTTCGTTTGTAACTCAACTTCGATAGTAACTTAAGCTCGTTTGTAACTTAAGTTCGATTGGATTTTAAGTTCGATTGTAACTTAAGTTCAACTGTAACTTAAGTTCGATTGTAACTTAAGCTCGTTTGTAACTTAAGTTCGATTGTAATTTAAGTTCGTTTGTAACTCAACTTCGATAGTAACTTAAGCTCGTTTGTAACGTAAGTTCGATTGGATTTTAAATTCGATTGTAACTGAAGTTCGTTCGTAACTTAAGTTCGATTGCATTTTAAGTTCGTTTGTAACTTAAGTTTGATTATAACTTAATGTCGATAATAAAGATCGTTAATACTCGTTAGAGAGTCCACTGTGTTATGTCTATAGCGGACATGAGATTTCTTTTTTCTTTAGTTTTTGAAAAAATTATTCCGAAATTCGAAAAATAAATGTAAAAATAAATGATTGGAGGAAGTTTTCATTTTCTTTACTCTCTCGAGGATTTACGTTCGTTCCTCGCCATCAGAATCTACAGTGTCTGTCGAGAAGCCCTCCCCCCTTCCCCCTTCTCTCCCATCAGATAGTTCGGGATTGGACGGAACCAGACCCGGAAAATCTATTTCCTGGTCTAGGCAAGCCCGCCGTAGAGATAGGGAGATAGTCAATAGGGCCCGAGCGGACTCCGCCCTTTGTCATTGAGAGCGAGCGGTCCTCCTCGCCGCGAAACAACCCGGCTTTCGGGGATTGGGCCCTTCCGGAAAATTCTATACCCGGGATCGAACTCGCGCCCGGCAACGAATAGAAACATAGACCAAAGTCCGTCGACGGAGAATCTATTATGTTCTAACGTTGTAACAGCGCTAACGCGGAGAAGGGAGCAATAGCTCCGCCCCTGCTTCAAACGCGCTCGAAAAATGGTACTGCGACTAAAAATGGCTGAAACTATTCGTCGTTATACGTTTTTTTCTATTTCGTTCGACGACGAGAAAATCGAGCAGGGAAAAGTTTTTTTTACGTAATATTCGTTATATACATATACATATATATATTGTAAGTGTAATTGTAAGGTATTTATACACCGACCTTATAAGTGGTGAATTGAATACACGGGACATATAATATTTCACTATACTCATAATACATAAACATTTTTCGACATACGATAAAATGAAATATCTATAAAAAAGAAAGAAAAAGCCAACGAATATATATAAATGTATATGTATATATATTTTAAATGGAATTGTCATTTATTTGACGGAACTCTTTTACACCGAAATTACAAATAACGAATCGAAAACACGAAGCACGTAGCATTTGAATGTACACATAATAGATAACGAACATTTGTTGAGACTAAATAAAAAATATATATATAAATATATATATGTCTGTGTATACATATGTATACGTTGGAAATAAAGAGAAATATTTTTCGCTTCGAATATCGAATATGGTAATCGGGCGATTATAGAGACGTCACACGGCCGTTGGCAACGCGCGATAATAATGATAATCGAGCCCACGGGTGGTGCATGAATATATATAGTGTTATAATGATTTATTATCGGCACGATAGACTCGCGAAATATTGTTCGACGAGCAACGACCGAAACAATAAATTTTTTTATCCTTTTTGTTCCTCCGTGTAAAAAGAAAAAAAAATTCGTGCTACGGAATTCACGCGAACTCGAGCGTGCGAAATAATTGGCGAACGTTTATGAAAAATTTACGATTTGCGTCAAAGTGACGAAACAAGTGGAACAGATAAGACGTCGTACGCGGGGCGACTCGACCACCGCGCTAGAGGAGATTACAGCGAATTTCTATCCGACAATTTACAAGCGACACTGCCGATCTCGCGCACTTTAAAATGTAACACAATAGAATTTTTTTGCAGTCAACGGCGCGACGAAAAAATATTTCCGTTCCCGAAATTTTAACTACGCGATTCGACATTTTTTTTTGCGCAGAGTATTTTTTTTAAGCAAGAAACAAATCAAACGTAAAATATCGACGATAACATTTTTATAAATAATTTAACTTACCGGCTCGAACCCGAAATTCCAGTTCCGGCATCGTCCAACATCGCGCAACAATCCGTGTCTAATTCCTTCCAGCGAGTACCCGAATCTCCTCGTCCATAAGAACAAAAAAACACCCCGCACTGTTCACTGTTTAACCGGCGACGTCGTGCACACCAGCATCCGCGCACACACAGTCGGTCCGAGTCTCTCAGAACTTCGTAACACCCGCGTAACCAAAATACAAGAAAAAAAAAAAAAAACCTCTCCAGTTTCCGCATTTTTTTAACTTCGCAGTCTCCTCCATCAAAGTACAATTACTCCCACACAGCTTCACGAACACCCCAAAAAACGTCCACCTCGCCGAGGCCCAAAAAATAAAAAATAATTTAATTTTGACAATTTCGAACAGATGCGAAGAATATCGCAACAATCGAGCTTTCGGGAGGCGCTGTTGCGTCGGAGATTTCTTTACCTCCCGAGGAGCGAGGCTCGGAGGGGAGAAGCGAGAAATAATAATAATAATACGCGTAGACGTCGGTGACGTAGCGAGGGTCTCTCGAGGAGCGTAGTTGGCGAAGACTGGCAAAGTCTTTCCCGGAGACTCCGGGCGAACGGGAGAGGGCACCCGTAGGACTCGTCCGGAGTCTGCACGACGGGCCGCGACGCGAGTCGGATACACGGTGCCCCGTACGTGTGTGCACGCGTGTATGTATTTTTCCGCGTACACAGAGTCGAGGACTCCCTCCGCCGATGGCTATATAGCGGGCGTTCGTGTCAGGTCGCCGCTCCCCGAGAGATCACTGCCCTCTCGCGCACGAGCAAGGCCTCGGTTTCGCGATAGTGATACACACTGCAAAACGCCGCGGCGCTAACACACGCGCGCGCCCCGTGCACGTACGTGCCCGCGCCGCTGCGACGTCGACATTGAAGCTTTATGGTACGTTACAAGTCCAACCGTGTTGTATGATTGCTCTATCTCCTCGCCAGACGCCTCCTCGGCTCCTTCGTCCATTTCTTTGTCAACGCGCTCGCTTTTTTTTATTACTTCCCGATATTCATCCTCGTTCCTTATTTTTATTTTTATTTTCATATAATTTTCCATTAAATCCAAGATATTTTTATTTCTACTACTGTCGTTGGCTTTTACCGATATTTATCCTCGTTCCTTATTTTTATTTTTATTTTCATACAATTTTCCATTAAATCGAAGACATTTTTATTTTTACTACTGTCGTTGGCTCTTACCGATATTTATCCTCGTTCCGCGACTCGACGTCTTTATTTATTTATTTTGCATCGCATCGACGGAGATACTTTTATTGTTACTATTATCGTTGGCTTTTACCGAGATTTATCCTCGTTCCGCGGCTCGATGTTTTTCTTTATTTATTTTGCATTGCATTGATGGAGATATTTTTATAGCGACTATTGGCTAATATTATCATTATAGGCTTTTCCCGAGATTTATCGTCGTCGCGCGGCTCGTTACTTTTATTTTATTTTTATTGCATTAAACCGAAGGTATTTCAATTGTTATAATCTCGGTTGAGACGCTGGACCGGAAGTCGTTGGCGAACGAGCGAATTCGTCGATAATACGACTTCGCGAGATGTGTACATCGTTGCTACAGTGTGGCCGTAGGAGATAGTCCGTGGCGCACGTTGCTCGCCCTATTTCCGGCCGGCGAGATTCGCACAGCAACAGCAGCAGCACCGGCCACGGCGTGCGGCGGCGGAGATGTGCCGACGTTACCGCTCTGTAACGAGTGCAATATGATTTTCTCCTTTTGCCTTTTCGTCTTTTCTCACGCAGGGAACGAAATTTTGAGGGAAGAGGAGGGGGGGGGGGGGAGGTTGAGAAGATTCTGTTAGAGAGTGTATTAGAGGAGAGGCGCCTCGTCTCCGACCGCAAGAGTTTCTTCCGTCCTCCTCTCGGGCGGCGATAGGAGAGGAGGATCGCGCGAGGGAGCGCTAACCGTCTGCGCGCGTGTGTGTGCGCGCTTCTCTTATCTTGACCGGAGCGCAAGGGCAGGAGGAGTTGGTCGGCGAATAACGAATCGAACCGGTCGAGCCGCCGCGCTCCTCTCTCCTTCCCCGGCCCGACTACAATCCCAATGCTACTTACTCTCTTTTTATTCTCTCGACGGTAACGAATACCTCGAACGCGAATAACCCCGAAACTGCGGGAGAGAGCCCGAGGGACCTGTGCGTGTTTTTTCGCGGGTGGTCGGCAGTCTCGCCGGTGCGTACCCTCTGGCGGACGGTGGGACGATCACTCGCTCGAACCGCACAGCTACGTACACGACGTGTCCTTAATCCCCGTCGTTCGCGCGTCGGGAGATTCGCGCGTCGTACCACCGAATACCTCGCGGCCGACCAGCGGGCGCACGGCGCAATTGTGGGACTAAAAAACATAATTAAAAGACTGCTCGGCGTTCGTCGTAGCAGGGACGACGAACGCGAGCACGCGGCCGCGGCGCGCATGCGCGGGCGCCTCCGACACGCACACGAGCGCTCGAGGGAAAAAATTCGCGACACAACACACGTGGCCGGCCGGAGACGAGCGATTGGCGAGGATCAAACTCGAGAAGGCTCTTCTAACACGCGTCGTGGCTTCCTGCACGGATCGACCAAGCGAGACTCCGAGGGGTTTTCGGGAAACACGGAGAAGTCGCTGGTTGAGAGTAACGAGAACGAGACGGGGAGCTCCGGCACACGCGGCCGGCGCAACGTACGTACTGACGGTCACGCACACTGGGACACTCGCGGAGGACGTGCGAAAAGAGGCGCAACGCCGCCATCTGCACGCCGCCGGAGGAGACAACACTTCGCGAATTTGCCGAACCGACTACTACACGGTGCGGGAACGATGTGCGTCTCTCCCTGCGCGAATCTTCGTACGCCCCCCCCCCCCCCCTCCCGCCCTCCACCCACTCGGCCGGCGAGCGAGCGGTGGGGCGACGCGTCGACCAATGGCGCTGCCTCGGCATTCTCTTTTTTACTTTTTTCGTATGCACCGGGCTGCAGCGCAAGGGCTCTGGAGGAAAGTGCATCGCGCTTCCGCCATTGGCGCATCCGGTATTGTACGGAGATTAAGGTAGCGCAATGACTGACGCCGCATAAGGTTGAGAGGAATAAAAGAGAATTGCAAACACTTCTCTATCGGATAAAAATCTGAAAAAATCAAGCTTATGGAAGATGCTGATAAGATTGTTCGTCCATAATAATGATCCCGAAATGTTATTCGTTTCCTTTATGTAAAAAATTTTTTTAAATCGTAATTTTCAAGTATTAGATAAAATTCTGAAAAAATTCATACGTATTCAGAAAAATTACGAAATCAATTTTGTAATAAAAAAATATTTGGTTGCCGGGTAATTTGTTGCACAATTTTTTTTTTTTAGTAATTTGTTATGAACATTCTGAAATTATTATTATGCACAAACAATATTTTCAGCACCTTTTATATGCTAGAATTTTTGCAGATTTTTTTCTCATCAAGAAGTGTTTGTAATCTTTGTTTTTTTTCCTCACGAACTTAGGCGGCGTCAGTCATTGTGCTAGTACTACCTTAAATAATGGCGGCTCGTCCTGCAACTTCGAAATTCTCAGTTATCGGAATTATCGATAGACTGAAGAGGAGTTGAAATAAGATGATTTTTTTTATTACTCTCTGTTACCTTTATTGGTATCTCATATGTATAATAATATATATTTTTATTTATTTAATATCGGCTTCGTCGATATCGAATATATTAATATTTCATAATTTATCATCTCTCTTTTGTTTTTTTCGCATAAATTAAGTAAATAACTGTTGACTGTGTGTGTGTGTGTTTATGTGTTCGATAATTAAACAAAATATTTTACAAAAGTAAATATATATATAGAGCCGTGGATTAATCGGTGTGGGGATTTCGTTCGCCGAGATTTTTATTTATAATTTTTGGTTTTCTTTTTTTTTTTTTTCAATGATTAGTCGTCGACACGCTTCATGACGTCGTCGACGATCGGGAGTTGCGATTTTTTTTTTCATGATTAGTCGTCGACACGCTTCATGCGTCGTCAACGATCGGGAGAGCGAATCGTCATCGAGATTCCCGACGCGCGCACCCGGAAAAAGAAAAAACATCGCACACAGGCAAACTCATCCCGTCCGAATAAACTCGGACAATAAATTAACAAAACGCCGGGCAAAGAAAGAAAATAATAAAAGGGAAAAAAGTAATATTACAAAAAAAATTCTGGTAAAAGCAATTGCACTCGTTCTCTCCTTGTTCGTCATCGCCGTTGTCGTTCCCCGGCTCGGCGACCTTTCGAGATCGTCGAGCCAGGAAAGACAAACGCGAGTGACGCTGAGGTGGGAGATTTTTTTTTGTTGTTTCATTTTTCATCGGCAAAAGGTTTAAAAAGAAGAAATGCAGCCTCGCCCGTCGAGCGTCGCCGTTTTTTTTTTTTTTTTTTTTTTTTTTTTTTTTTTTTTTTTTTTTTTTTTTTTTTTTTTTTTTTTTTTTTTTCTTTGTTTTTTTTTTTTGGTGTTCCTCTTTTTCTTTTTTCGCCCCCCGCGGCGTGAGGTTACAAGTGCGGGCTCAGTGGCTGCTGCTCGTAGAACAGAACGTAGGCCTCGCTCGATACGACCGAGCGCGCCGGCACCGTCGAGACTCTGTTGTCGTTGTACTCGTGCCAATCGCCCGAGTAAGGATGCTTGCAGTAGGCGGTGTAGTGACCAGAATACGTCGTCCCCGAGTGATTGGCGACACCGTAAAGATTGTAGGTGCAACCCTGCACACCGGGGGCGGCAAAGGCACTGAGATCCAAGCCCATCAGCGGAAAGTCAACGAGAACGCTCAGCTTGCCGCGAAAACGTTCGGTCGGTGAGAAACGCTTCAAGTCTGCGTCGATTAAATCGTCAAGGGAAATCCAGAACGTCGAGCAATTTACATTGTCAATCAATTTTTTTTTTTTTTCTAAACAGTAAAAACGGTTCGTCGGTTTAATAAACTTTTCTTGTCCGCTGATCCACTTTTTTAATTAAGGAGGGAGTCTCGCCGCACGCTGACTTCGCATAAGATCGACAACAGTAAGAGAAAATTGCAAGTACTTCTTAATGGTGTAAAAATCTGAAAAAAGATTCATGTATACTAAAGGCACTGAGAAGATTAATTTTGCATAATAATAATTGCAAAATGTTATTAACAAATTCATCAAAAAATTGATTGGTTAACAAATTACCCCGCAACAAAACTTTTTTTTTTATGAATGATTCGTTTATTTTTCTGAATACGTATGAATTTTTTCAGATTTTTATGTAATCGTTGATTTTTATTCTTTTTTATAGAACGAAAATCAACGATTACTTAAAAATCTGAAAAAATCCATACGTATTCAGAAAAATAATCTAATCATTTTCATAAAAAAAAAGTTTTGTTGCCGGGTAATTTGTTAACCAATTAATTTTTTGATGAATTTGTTAATAACATTTTGCAATTATTATTGTGC
>JAPYZC010003956.1:0-13149 GCA_030522665.1 Ichneumoninae sp. A BG-2022a
TCACAAGAGAAGCTCACCTTGCCCGGGCGCTTTGATTCACAGCTCACCCCCCCCCCCCCCCCCCCGGGCCCCTCCCCCCCCCCCCCCCCCCCCCCCCCCTCCTCGCGTCTCTCATCGCATCCTCAGAGACGCGAATGGAAAGAGAGGCAGAGATGAAAGGAGACGGTCAGAGAGAGCGTGGGTCTTCCACCACCATTGTGGCAGCAGCAGCATCCCGTAATGTAGCCGCTCGTCGTGGAACAACACAACAGCACGAGCATCATCGTCTTCACTTCTCCTACCTATTGGATTTTTTTTTTTTTTTTTTTTTTTTTTTTTTTTTTTTTTTTTTTTTTTTTTTTTTTTTTTTTTTTCTTTTTTTTTTTTTTTTTTTTTTCCTACGTCGTATCGCCACTTTGCTCCGAGACCCCCCTCCGCTCTACCTTTCGGCGGATTCTTATTCGGATTTTTATTTTTTATTTTTTTTTACTATTTTTCTGGTCGGTTTTATCTTATAGGAATGGCGAGGGAACACACCCCCTGGACGGAACTGCGGTCCAGCGAACCTCCATCTCGTTTTGGTCACGCGCCGGGGAGAAGCTCGGATGGTCAGACGATTTTCGCAAAACGGTGGTCGAGCCCCCTCGAATTAAGGGGGGGGGGGACATCTTTTTCTCGATAATGGGTTGAGATATCGAACTGTTTGCGTCTGTTGAATAAATAAATGAAAGTGCAATTAATTTGATAGCAATTACACTTGCGTAATTGTCGTAAACCGGAAGATGACAAAAACGAGAAATCAAGGCAAAAGTAAAAAAAAAAAATTTAAGTTAATAATTCGTACAAGCACGCGGGAACTGGGTGCGACGACCGGAGATATTTTTTTCGGCTCTTCTTTCGTTTTTTTCCTCCCCAATTTACGAGGAGGCCGTAGATGTATCTTCGGCGCCGAAAAACCGAGCAAATATTTGTGCAGAGCCTCACGAGCGGCGCGAGCTTTAGCGCGAGCCGCGCCTTCGAACGACGTCGGTGCGGAAAGAAACGTGGGGTAAAAAAAATCTACTACTATCAGACGAGGAATCATTCATAGTTCTCGCGGCGGGATGTACCGTGCAATCTCTCATGAATTTTCATTCGTGAGAGAATTTCACTTTCTATTTAGTTCTCTGAACCCTCTCGCACGACCCTTAACGCGATCACGGGACTCGTAAATTTTTTTTTCCCTTGAAATGATTTCACCGTCGCCGACGCTGCCGCAATAAGACCCCGCGTAGCTGATATCGCCTCGAGCGACAGGGAGCGCAGCAACTCTCTCTGACGAGTATCTCGTATACCTATATAGACCCATCGACCGTCTACGACGTTCCCGGGCCCTGGTGGTGCTAACACGAGGAAGGAAATCTTCTCTCTGCTTCTTGAGGCCGCTCCAATTAGCATCTCTCGCTCGTTCCTCAACAGCTCGCTCCGGGCTTGCTCCGAGCGCTAGCGCGCGCGCGCGTTTCTCTCCATGTAACGTACACAAGAAGACGCTCCGGGTTCTGCCTTTGGTCGGCGAGTTGCAAAGCGACGAGCGGTAACTAACCGAGTCTAACGCGCCTATCCTGCACGGTGAATAGAAGATATGTAAGTGGGTCCGCGCATGCGCATGTCAGCATGTGAATGCGAGCCAGCGGAATCGCCAGTGTACTTAATATATCTAATTTGCCGGAATGCTGTTGCAGAGAAGGCTTTTTTTTTTCAACACATTTTTTTAATTCTTTGAGTTTTCTACTCGAGGTACAAACGAAATTGGATTTTCAACGGAATTTGTATTTTTAAAACCAGCCGCGAAATACATTTATTTTTTAAATAAAAAATTTGTAACTCTTCATTGAGAGCGCAGGATCTATTTCGGGCCGCAACTCGGTAGATAATATACGAGCGTTATATTAAGAGCGCGTACGTCGACACGCTCCCCGACCAGACGAGAAGGGAATAAGCGTCAGCGCGCGAGGGCCCGACGGAGGGTAGGGGGCTGACGATGGGCGAGGGGTAAACGAGTACAATGAACGAGATTCCGTGCATTGTAGTCGTGCATATATGCACGTGGAACGCGGAACGAGGAGGAGGATGAAAGAGAATGGGAAAGAACGAGACGGGGGCGCTGGCCCGATTCGGGGCTGCGCAAAAGCGCAGACAGATAGGTCGCTGCCCTCTTAAGCCTTTTTTTTGCTCTCTTTCTTCTTTACTCACTAGACTTTGCCTCATAATACTCCCATTTCCGATCGCTCCCGTACGAGTGCACCACACCGTAATATCCGAATAATTGGTACTTGTTTCGACATCTAGTTTTTTTTTCTTCAGTTTGTTAAACTCAACATTTTAACACGTTAACCCGTTTTGGGTACTTTTAACTGTTGTCCTATTTTCATAGGTTTCGATACTTTTTTTACATTTTTTTTTTTTTGCTACAATGGGTTTATCGTGTTGTGCATGTTTTTTTATTCCGATTACGATCGTCCGGTGACTGGAGATTATAGGAAAGAAGTGTCCGCAACCAACAGGCGTACGAACTAACGACGAGGGCCTCTTCTCGTCGTGCCCTCAGGATTCGAAGAAAGAAGAAATACGCGGAGGATGATAGAGTCAACGACCGAACGAGGAGAAGACCGGGCGAAGGATATGAGCGGAAAGAGAAGAAGAAGTCCCCGATGCGATGCTCGGCAAAGCTGAGCTCTCGCGAATCCCTCCGAGTACGCTGCGAGTATGCGGTAGGTGTGACGTCCACACGCTCGGACGGATCACACCCGGTAATATGAACACGCGAAGAGAAATCCAGTGCCTGCTTTACCGACGATCGGGACAATTATTAAATACGGAAAAAAATAAAAATAATTTTTCAAAATTATCCTCGCAATATCAACCATAAATAAACATTAATTTCACTACTTATCGTTAACCGAGCCGTTGGCGGGCATTCTCGAAAAAATAAATAGACGCAAAGTCAGTTCGACGTACAAGAGCTATGAGCTTAAAATGAAGGGAACATTAGCGGGTAATTTTTGAAAAATTTGTTTGACACCTCGATCGAGGCCTTCGAGGTATTCGGCGGAATCCTCCCGGTATTTTTCCTGGCGCAACGTTTAGTCTCTCTCTCGTAGCCGTGAACCCGTAAGAGACTTTAGCGGAGCTAGTAGAAATCCAGCATGAATGACCGGCTCTCGTCGGCTCTTGTGTACGTTTGGGAGAGAGAAGAGAGAGAGAGCGGAAAGGTGGGGAGGGCGAGATCTACCGCCACCGCGACGTCTCTTGACGTCACCGTCGCGAACTCTTCTCGTTCTCCTGGTTTTCGTCTTCGTCCCTCGAGTTTCCTCGTCGTGTTCGCGTTATGAGCGTGCGACCGTTACGTGACCGATTGGCACACGACTCTACGAAGCGAGGGAACGCTCTCCGGTTCCTTTTTTTTCTTTTCCCCCCTGAGCACCTGTGTGCGTCTGAGCGAGACTACTCGAAAAGAATGGCCAGTCTCAATACCCGAAAAAGCCTGACCTACCACCGTGTCTGCATGTACATTATATATATACATATTTATATGTATGTATAGATCGCGCAGCATAGTCGACAAAGAATAATACGAATTCAACAACCCCTCGACGAAGTGGAATAACTAAACGTACCGGGGTCTCTGACCTCCGTGAACCTACCGCACCAACCTATCCCACAGCAGGATTGCCGAAAGTCCAGATGCGAAAAAACGATTCGCGCCATCGCATCCGCTATAAATACGTACAGTCCACCAAGCAAGTTTCCCGGTCAGTTGAACGCCATATCGCACCCCTAGAACAACAGTGTAACATCTCTTATGGGAATGCCACATAAGTTGTTACACTGTTGTTCTAAGAGTGCTATATCTATATCGAAATTCAGCAATCAATTGCAATCTTTTTTTATACCTTAATACCATTGAATTCATAGATAAAACCTCATTCCGATCTTCACGAAAATTATACCAGAAACTTCGGGAATACTCGACCGCACGGACATACAGAAATTGGGATAGGGAACTACGACCGAGTGCGGTAGGTTCTCTCGACGTCTCGCGCGACGATATTCGTTAAATTAAATCGTCGAAAAAAAGAAGAAAAAAAAAAACAGCAACGAATAAAGATGTAGGGGGACATCGCTCTTTAGCTGTGTCTCTCATTCCCATGGGATGGGAGGTGAGGGGAGGGGGGATTGGTGAAAAAGCCCGCGCTCGCGCGAGGGAGGCGAGAGGGTCAGTAGCACCGAACGTACGTTCGTTCTCATGCATTCCGCTCTGTCATGGCGTCCCGACACAGACGCGCCGAAGTACACACCACTCATGGCTGCTGCCGCTGCTGCCCCGGCTCCTGCTGCTTTCTATCCTATCTCGCTCTTGCTCTTTTATCTCTTCTTACTTCATCCTCTTCTTCTTTCGCTGCTCGTCCGGGCTCGAGGAAGACAGAGAGGAGGGGGGGGGGGGTTAGGGAAGCCGCCGCGGTCTGCCAAGAACGAAGAGGAGAAAGCATCGAAGGAAGAAAGAGAAAAAATAAAGTAGAAGGAGAAGGGCGAGTGAGATAGAAAAAGGTACCGAGCGCCCACTGCACTAAATGCTCGGCGCGCGGCCGCTCTCACGCTGCTCAGGGGCCCTCTGCTCCTCGGACCCCACCTCGACGACCCGAGTGCGAGGAGCCCGCCGGGCCAGTCCTTTTTCCTCACTTCCCAGCCCCCTCTGCCGTAGTGTATCGCTCCGTCCCCCTCCCCCCCCCCTCTCTCTCTCCGCGTTCCCCCTCGACCGGCCACCTCCGCGACGGCCCAAGCCACCGACGTAAACAAGCCACCACGGCGAAAACCTCGTTCGTCCTCGATATTGCTCTCTTTTCGCTTCTGGTGGAGAGATTAAAAGAAATCATTTTTTTTTTATGTAAGGAAAAAGATCGATACCGATTTTTCGAACTGTAGCTACAAGTGGACCTGCGTAAATGCACTCGTGAGAAACAGACACGCAGACACGTGTGAGAAACTATATCGATAGGGTTCACGACACATATCTCGAGGATGGGCGAGGTGCGAGGCTTGTGGAATTGAACTTTGAATTTTATAACTTCATGTTTGGGAACATATATATATGTATATGCTGGAATGATATAAAGGAAGAAAACGGGTGACATTAATCGAAATCTTCGTACTTTTTTTTGCTGATGGGATATTGAGGTCAAGTTTAGAGAAAATACCAAGGAGCGTGAGCGTGCTTGGGCAACTCGAAAAACGTTTCGCAAATGGTTGATACGAAACATGATTTTTTTTTTCGTTGATCTCTGGAAATAGTTGTTTTTTTTTCGCTCGGAGATGAGAGAATGCAGTTCTCGCGGAGGTCGGCTTCCCGCGCGTTCTCCAGAAGAAATAATTCCGTCGCGGACTCTCTTTACCTCGGAGCGCAACAGGGCTTTCTCGGGTGCACGCGGAGAGTGCATACAGCGAGAGACGGAGCGAAAAGGGTCCGCTAATGCGCGACCGACAACAATAACACGAGAGGAGAGAGAAAGATAGAGGGGCAGAGAGAGAAAGAGAGAAGCCATGAATGCGAGAGGCCTCGTGTGTTATGTTCTCCCGGTGTGTTTGCACATGCGCGGGAGCGATGAACTTGAGGTCTGCCGCTGCTGCAGTCCAACAGCATCAACCCGTTGCTTCTGCGACTTCGAGACTCTAGCGTGTTCCAGGAGGCACACGACGATGTTGGCATCGAGAAAACGAGATGGAAGATCGCAATCCTCCCTCCTCCCGGAATTCATTCTCAAGAACTCTGACTCTCTTTTATTTTTTGTCTCGGACAGAAATTTAAGTTTCTCGAGCCGTAAGGCCCTCACCCGACTACCCTCACTCGTTACATTTGAGATTAAAATAATATCAATCATTTGTGACTTGACGTGACTTATGCGACCTGACGAAAATTTGATTTTTTTTAGATCGAATTCTGGTTAATTTTATACCTGTTTAATTATAGAAATACTTGGGAGGCAATGAACCTCGTGCAGTATCCGCGTCGAGAAAGGGTTGAGGGGCAGGAGGAGGGGGGAAGGATCACACATACTGGACGGCAGAGAGGAATATATATATATCTATCTGTTGATGTGGGATGGAATGGAGCTTCGCGGGTCGGCGGTCCGGTGGCGGCGAGGAAACAAGGAACACACGGAGGTCGCTCGGCTCTCGGACCGCTCGGCCGTCCAGAGGAGCCCGAAGACGGCATTCCACTGGTACCTGTCCTTAACTCTCTCTCGCGCGCGCGCACTCGCGAGCGCGCACACGCGAGTTCGCACAGCCTCCTCCTCCTCCTCCTCCTCCCTCTTCCTCTCGCAGTTCACGTTCACGACTATCGCACGCTGCCCTTCCCCCCCCCCTCTCTCTCACCGAACCCACCCCCACCCGCTCGGGCGGTCGGCCTACCCAAACCATAATACAGTATATACGATGTATATACACGCGAGCGAGCGAACTAGCAGCAGCATACGAGAACGTCTCGGGAATCTTTGGGGTTCTCAACCTCGCGCGGCCTTGAATACCCGTTAATTAGCGCGATTTCGACCGGACTATATACAACGAGCGCACCCCGCTGTGCCTCGTGGGATAATTAAACTGACCACACCCAAAAATCGCACGATCTTCGAGTTACTCGCGAATGCTACACTATCTGATCGGGACACGATTAATCGGTGATTATAGTACAAAGCTATTTTTTTTTACCTGATGAAAAATATCTTATATGTGAAAAAAAATTGTTCGAACTCAGTTTTCGTCCAATTGCGACCAACCAGCCGATGTGCGATTGATGTTTTTATGGTGAAAACTATAAAGTAGACTCGAACTTACGTGGAAACTTAAATATCTTGGAGGGGATTATTTATATCTAGATTTGGATAAATGGATACTGTTATTATAGTTGGTTCAATATCGATGTTTAGATTGATATGAAGAATGAAACTTGAATTTCAATTAACTTTTTTTTTATTTTTTATAAATATTTATCAGACGTGTCATCTTGAAGGTTGAGCGTCACTGCGGACCCGAGAGCACAACGTGCCGAGAAATATGAATGCGCGGCGTCGAAAAATTCATTCATAATGATGTACGGAATACCTACTACAAATTTGATATACACAAGGCGTACGACGCGTACTGCTACACACACATCGGTGCCATTGCAATGTTCACGGCGTATATCTTGTTACGTTAAAGAAAAAAAAAAAGTAATGGAGCCATTCGCACATATACACAGGCTATAACTGTACCGTGTATATGTTGGAAAAAAAAATGCTCGTGAGGGTGTTTGCTGCACGTTCGTGTCCGACAGAGCATTGTCGAGTTTCTGCGTCATCGCGACGCCAGTACACCAACGATTTCGGGGAACGAAGAAATAAAAAAAAATAATGACTTCCTCCATCGTGCTTAGCTGTAACGTATAACCATGTGTAACCGCGTTCTAGAAACTATTATTTGCACCGTGTGACACACGGCGAATCGATTACTCACGACAATTAAGGGCGACGACATTTAAAAATAATTTAATTATCCCATCACGAATATAAACCCGCGATGCATCATGACATTCGGCACGAAGAGTGTCAAGGAGGATTAAAAAAAAAAAGTACGAAGTGTTTTCTTTATATATCGAGTTATAAACTGAACCAATTAAATCCAGGATTTTATTATTCAAAAGACCAATAAAATGCATCTAAAACTTTACCAATAATGAAAAAAATGATTACCGCGTCGCTCAAAAAAAAAAAAAAAAAATAACTAATTAACTTCTGAGGTAGTAAAAAAAATAATACGTACTCTTCCGAATCGCGTATCCATTCGTGTGCTGCCCATTGCCGCTGCGCATTTGTTTTCTCATTATTCTCCTCTGAAGTGTGTATTTATAATAAAGCCAACATACGTAATAGGTTTTTTTTTTTGTTCACTGTATGCGAAGGAGGCTTTGAGTTTCCGAAGTATAGAGAAGAGGCTCGCGGGCACACCGCTCGTTGATTTAATGCGAGCACGTTGCCGGGGTCGGGATCCTCGCTCGGTTGAAGTTGAAGCGCACTGAGAACGGCCGAGTGAGCGCGAACGTGCAAGTGCGAGCGAGAAATGTTGAGCGGCGGCAGCGGCAACGCGGATAGTATGGGAACACACACGATCCCGGACACGTGTGTCTCGCTTCCTGCGTCGGACCGGAAGTCTCTATAGTACTATCGCGCACCGTAGTGTAGCGTGACCACGCTACAAGGGCCATTACTACCTCAATGGTATAAGAAATAGTCCAATTACCGGTTAGCCATAGAATAGCTTCTTCTTTAAAAAAAAAAAATATATATATATATATATATATGCGTAAAAATATACATATATATCTGCCCCATTACTTCTCTCATCAATCCACGCAGAACAGTAAAAGACATACTAAAAATTGTCACCGACCGTGTTGAATTTGTATTGCGATGTAAAAAAAAATCGAATATTTCACTTTCGTTTAAATGCGCTCGGTTAAATAATTTTTATCCGTGTGATTGGCTAGAAAAAAAACAACTGTTTTCCTGGTTTTTTTTTCCCCCAGTGGATTTTACACTTTTATTCGACAGATTATCGCGACGATTACGCCGATCACTTGGCAGATAATGGTCACGAGCAGTTGTCACGAGGGCGCGGATAGTAGCGTAGTATTATAGTATTCATTGATCCCGAGTCGGGTAGGGTCGTACACTGTTGGCGGCGGCAGCGGCTGCCGGGTACGGGGATCGCGCCGCGGCACTTCCGGTCGCGTCGCGGCGTCATCGACCCACGTGTGCCCTCGGACGCGCCGCAGCACCAGCGGCCCGCAGCGGCTCGACGCGTTAGCGAGCGAAGTACAACGGCTCTCGGAACTCGCTGAAGCATCTTCGGCTCTTCTCAGCTCGACTCGTAGTCCGTGTTCGCGAAACATTTTTTCTTTTTTGACTCTCGACGAAAAAAGGCACTCTTTAAAAAAAAAAAAAAAATTATCCGTCGACGATATCAATCGGAAAGGCCTGCACCTGCACGCTTCCTACAAATTGCGTTCGTTTTATGTTTATCTCTCACTACCACGTAAATTTGCTCAAATTCGATGGACGATAGTATAAATAAATATTTTTTTAATATCCTCGCATGGCCACGATATCACAACTTCGATCCACGATTTTCAAACAAATTTCCTTCCGCACTCAAACCGTTCCCGTAAATTGTCCGAGTCGTCGGGAGGATACACCGAGTGTTGTAACGCCCGATAAAATGTCCTTCTCTTTTTTTTCGTTATGAAATGCAAAAAAAGAAGTATACGTAACACGAGCGAGAGAGCACATCCGCACCGTGCCGCGGTCCGACCCACACTGGGAGAGATCGGCTCGCTCGGCGCTCAGGCAAGCCGGCCCCGCTGGTGTGCGCCGCGCGCGATACACTACCGCGCTGCCCTTCACGCACACGCCTCCGAGAGAGCTCTATCGTTCGTTCTCCAGCCGCTGCGAGTCCCACTCGTCGCTCTTCGTCCGTGTGTGCGCGCGTGTGTAACTTCGCGCTCACGGTTCTACGCGCACACATACACTGGACGAATGTGCGTCAGACATGCGTAAGTGCGCGTGAGATTCCGTTCGAGCTTGTATTTGCTCTTCGGGCACACGCACGCGCACTCACATATACATAATGTTAGGCATCGTAGTATTTCTTTTTTTTTTTTTTTCTCTTTTCGTGCGTGCATCTGCGTTCGCATGTAAGTGAGAGAGGAACGCAGGGCGCCTGCGCGATGGCGGCAAACTCGGCGTCGCGACGCTGCGCTGTTCGACGACGTAGGAGAGACTCGCGACGAGGCATAGAGAGAGAGGCACGCAGAGCCACAGTGGGAAACGTGGTTGAGGAGCGCGCGGGCTCACGGGGGATAAAACAGACCCGTTACTTCTGAGAAGCGGGCCGGCGGCGAGCCGCCAAACAGACCTGCAACTACCCGGGTCCCGGTCTCCCCCCTCTCCCCGTCTCGTTCCGTCTCCCTCGCACTTGCTTCGAGCCACCGAGCTCCGCGAGCTCTCCTCTCGCCCGTTTACGTATGAATGTATGTTTGCGTACGACGCTGTTTCACTTTTGATGGTATGAGTGACGGCGTTATTGGCCCGGAATGTGTTAGTGCCCCGAGTGTACATTGCGCGCCGAGACGGAGCCGCGAGAGACCGAAAATACGGGGATCCTCGAAGTCCACAGAATCGGCTCTAACTGCGCCGAACGACGTCCCGACGATAACCAAAAAGCGGCTTCTTTTTCTATTTATTCTTACATTTTGCAATTGTTCGAACGATAGATCGTTCGATATTCGATGCTATGGATTTGGAAATACTTTAGATGGACATACGAATTGGGATGTTTAAGGTCCGAAATTGCATCGTTTCAAACTTAAAGTGCTTCCGATTGCACTCCGCGATTTAACTCTTTTTCTTTTGGAAATACTTTAGATGGACATACGAACTGGGATGTTTAAGGTCCGAAATTACACCGTTTCAAACTTAAAGTGCTTCCGATTGCACCCCTCGATTTAACTCTTATTCTTTTGGAAATATTTTAGATGGACACACGAACTGGGATGTTTAAGGTCCGAAATTATATCGTTTCAAACTTACAGTGCTTCCGATTGCGCCCCTCGATTTAACTCTTTTACTTTTTGCCGCCAAATATTAAATCGAACGATGCATCGGCGGTTCGGTTGTGCATCGAAGAGTCAACTCTGGGCGAACTCTTCGCGGCTTCGTGGAAAAGCAAAAGAAAATTCTGACCGGAAGTGCCCGAGGATACTTGAGAAGGGTGTTTCTGCGAACCGACCTCAGCAAGCATCTTGGGTGGGTTTTCTTTTTTTTTCCAAGTTAAACTTCGATATTTCTGGCAGCAAATGCTGGAACGATTCGGGGAGGCAGTATATTGTTTTTTTTCTCTCTCGAAATCGAACGCGCGTCGGAGAATTCGTGAGGCACTGCCAGGCTCGTCAATGGCCCTGCGACCACCGTCCGTGAGGAACTGCAAGATTCATTAACGGTTCCTCGACACAAACTAATAACGCCCGGGAGCCCGGCGAGTGTCCTCTATACACGGTACAGTGTACACTCTCGGGTATTATAGTATAGCGTGCATTCCATCGTTTCTCGCGTGTGAACAACCGTAAGTCGTTTATATACTTGCAACACACGACGGGAGGTGGAGAACGAGCGCGTCTCCAATAGCGTGAGCCAACGAGAACGACAAGTCGGAGTGACGAGGAATATTTATACACGATAAAGATAGTGATAAATAGAGTGAGAGGCTATTACATGGGGGGGGGGGGGGGGGCAAGCGGGGGGGAAATCATGGGGGGAAGGACGGAGGGGGGGAAACGCTGGATACGCGCACGGGAGTTATTAAGGTCAGTGGCGTAGTGCACGACGCCAACGACGAAACCAAGACCGAGATCTCTATCGTCGCACCGAGGCCTCGACAGTCAAAGTTATCCGCGAAAGGAAAATTTTTATTCTCGACAAACAATCTTTGTAAATTTTTATTCTTACCGTTACGCAATTTTTCGGTCGATCGGTTGCTTCGTTTTTTTCATTTATTTTTTATACGTCTTTACTGAAAACAAATAATTCTATCTACGGCACGATATTACAGAAGAAATATGTTATTTTATTATATTATATACACGGCAAATTGTTCGGTATATCCAGCGGATGAATTTTGGTTTTTACTGCGGTAAGGGGGGTTAAACACCAAGTGCTGAAAAAGGAAATCATTTTTTTAGCCGAGCCAGAGCTTTCGAGATGTAAAATTAATCGCCCGAAAAATAATATCACAGCGTTTTATGTTGATTCGGATTTCATGTGTCACGGCTGGTCGGGACGTTTCCGAGACGAAGAAAGCGTACGGGAGATCGTCGAGCTTGAAAAATAGTTGTTTGCAAGCCGTTTAAAGTTTGTGTCTTTCTACTAGTGATTTTGGTGCTCGATTACATGGCTGCGCGATCGAGAAGCTTATCTAATCGATCGCATACTTTCCCGACTTGGTGGTGCCACGGTGACGATCCACGACGACGACATCGTCGCCGTATTCGTTGATACGCCAATGTCGCGGCGCACCTCTGTCCCACAATATGTGACATAGTCGGAGCGAGAAAGAGCGCGAGAGAGCGGCTGGCGGGATGGAATGCGCGCAGAGCGACATTCGTTCACCTTCGGTACGTGCTCGCGTACAAACATCACCGACTTGTCGCATATTTATCGATCGCCGGATCGATCCACGCTTACGCTTCCATCGCGCGTAAGTCGTTTACACGGGTGAGGCTACGGAATCGACCACTAATACGTGGGTCACGATGAATTTTCATTCAAGTGGAAAATTACTATGCCGGCCTCGATGAAGAAACGACGGTCGTACTGTAGCTTAAAAACGGTCCGGAAAACAATGATATATAAATTCCTATTTTTTTTATTTTTATAAAAAAATGTTTAGCTGGTGACATTAGCCAGTTATAGTTTCCGTCATTAAACATTATTGTCTCGCGAAAAGGGTTAAAGAAGTTGTATTTTTTTTGCGCCGGATTATAGAGTGCAGCTAAAATATTTTTGTTCCGCCAAAGGGTCGAATAACGATAGAAAGTAAAATTTAAGAAATCGCCGGCAGTCCGGTCGCCGGCAGAAAGCATGTGACCCGGATTCCCATACATACCGGTTCTGAAACCACACTTCGAGTTACTTCTGGTATTATACCTATCACCTGACGCGTTATCGTCTCAAGTCGTTCAAGTCCACCGGAAGTCTCGTAGAACTCTCGAAACTTTTCCCCGTCCGGTTATAGACTTTCAGAAGTAACTTTGACTATTCCGAGAAGCCGAGTATTATTGTTGTGTGACAAAAGAGTCTCCGGTAGAGCCATCGCTACTCCGAGTCGACGTCGTCGTCTTCGCCGTCCGACTCGTTCACCGTAATTGTTATTTACACTTTATATCCCTCCGCCACCGTCAGTGTCAGCGTGTGTAACAGACTCGGGGAGCCAGCAGATGCATTCGAAGACGTTCACAACAGGAAATTCCTTGTCTTTCTCTTTATCTCTCGCCATCTCTTTCCCGCTCCATTTCTCCGTGATCCCTGCCTCCCTCGTTCTACA
>JAPYZC010003957.1:0-11092 GCA_030522665.1 Ichneumoninae sp. A BG-2022a
TTTTTTCAGATTTCTATAACATTGGGAAGTGTTTGCAATTCTTGCCCGAATTTCTCGAATTTAGGCAAAATGAACACCACTCGCTCCAACCTCCTTAATCAGAGGTGTTTTCGATTTGCCGTTATAATGATGACGCGCATGCGCGGGGTCGGTTTTCGGCACGAAATCGTATCAAAAAACGACCGTGCGCATGCGCAGTCGCGGTGTAATAACGAAAAAAACGCCAAATCGAAACCTCACGACAGTCCGTATGAAAAACAGGTGTTCTATTGAAATGAATATTAGTTAGCGACTGGAGACCGATAATTATTGTATAATAGTGTAAACGCTATTTTGAACTTTTCATCATGGTACAATAGAACACTGTTTATCCGAGGTAATGTGGGGAGAACGTACGTCGGATAAGTCAACCTCGGATAACATGGATAATACGTACTCAATTCAAACTTGCACTACTATCATATATTTAAAAACATAACACACCACTTCATGTAAACGTTAACTTTATTAGTTAATGTAGTTATTTTTTAAATATAATTATAATTTAGTTAATTAACATTTACCTCATATAAACATTAACTATTATACAAGTTTACTTAAACTTTTACAACAATGTGGTCGTTACACGGATAATACGTTCCGTATTATCCTAGGCTACACTATAAGCGAAGTTCTACTGTACATTATTTTTGGTGAATAACGAATCAACCAATCCTCAAAAGCTTCCAAGGAGTAAGCATTGTTTAATAATCACCAGGAATCTTTTATTGAAGAAATAAAACGGTGATTAAATGATCCGCAATAACGTAGAAATTTTATGAAATTTAAATTGAAAATTCGAGTGCGTTTGTTGGTAGCAGGGTCGTTACTTAAATACCCGGTTGTTTTGCCGGTTACTTTGCCGGTAAAAATGGTTACGAACGTTATTAACCGATAAATTCACACTATTTTCAGGATCATCAAGCACATGCTGTGTCTCAACGTTCCGGTCGATCACGGGACCCTGCTGAAGGACATTCTTCCCTGCATAAGCATCGTCGATCCGCTCGTCCCTCTCAGAAAATTGAACGACGTTGGCTTGGAAATATCGAAGATATTCACACCGCTGATATGCTACCTGCTCTATCAAGGAAGACTCAGAGAGGCGCTGGCTCTGTGCTTCAAGATAAGAGCGCCGATAGATTTTTCATGCGTCACTCGACCTCTCGTCAATGCTTACAAATGCAACAGAAACGTTCTCGACTGCGCAAAGATGTTCAAATTCGCGCCGCCACAGGAACATTATCCGGACCAATTTCTCGTGTATCTTTTCGGTAAAACTCCGAGAGCGCAGGACGTTCCGGCGCTGAACAATTTTCGTCGAGCTTTCGAGAAAATGGGGATTCCCCTGCTGAGCTTCCAGGAAGGCGCCGCGTCGCAGGATGATCAAATAGATTCCGAGGCTGAGGAGGTGAGACGAGAAATTTGAGCGGTATTTTTGCCGTCAAAATAGGTTACCTGACCGCTTCGAAAATTACCACATTGATAATAAAACCATATGGTCTCATAATGATTTAAAATCACCTCTATAAAACAATACAACATTAATTTTTTTAATTCATTTTATACGATTCGATTGGTAGTCGTTTGGAGGTGATTGGTAGCCTAATTAAAATGTTTGATCGTCAATCGTTTCGTTACAATAATTTAAAAGGGAGGCCCGAAGTGGGCCAATCATTATTATTTTTTTTTTCAAATTGCCTCAAATAGTCATAATTTCACAAGTTTGTAGGTGAAGTCTACAATATTTCAACCGGTAATGTCACATTTTAACAGATAGATTTTATACGTTTTGATCGTAAATTGACAAAAAAAAATTGTGTGAACGATAATTGCACGTCTAGATGGATGATTTTTACCACTTTTTACAGTAAACTCACGAGAAACTTTCGTGACATATTTTAACAACACAAAATTTTGAAGAAAAAAAACCTACGTCGTGATACTCTATTTTTGCAGTAATTTTACGAAATATTAAAATAGCGACATTTCCACATCTCTAGGTGAGACTGGTCGATCCTTTCGGCACCTCGAGACCCCCGAGGATGCTGCATCCGGCGGAGATGAATGTGGAAGAAATGGAGTGCCATCTCATAGAGCTGAGGGCCAAGGGGATGAACGAGAGGGGCGTTCTGAGGAGACTTATACAGCTGCACTGCCGGGAGAAGAATATCGATAGGGTCGAAGAGTTAAGGAAGGAGTTCGAGGAGAACGGCTTTCCGTGGACGCCTGGAATGTACTCGAGCCTTCTTCAGTTGTACGCGGAAAACGGCAGAGCGGTCGAGGCTCTAAATTTGTACCATCATCTCCAGAATAACTACAATAGCTTCAAGATCGACGATTTCAAGGTGCTCCTATTGGCGACTGCGCTGGTCGAAGCCAACAAGATAAGCGACGCGATAGAGTTGCTGGAGACGAATCGTTCCGCCGGCGGCAAGAGAATAGGGCTGAACTGCTGGCGTCTACTGAACGCGGTTGTTCACAGTTCCAATCCCGAATTGACCGGTAACGTTCTCGATATTCTCGTCAGCTCCGGATTCTGCGAAAAAAATAACGCGCTCCTCGGTCCGCTCGTGCGCGAGCATCTGCTCAAGAACGATCTCGAGGCGGCCGTCGATACGTTCGGAATGTGCGCCAAACTTTACAATCACGCGCCGCTTCGTCAGGAATTGATAAACGCCTTGGTAACGTCGATGAGCAACGATGAAACGAACAGAGATTTGTCGACGAAGCTTCTCGAACAGGTGCACGGCTTATGCACGGGAATTCACGGCCTTCGCGACGCCAACGTGGACCTGGCCATCGCCCTGGCGCGGAACGGGATGCTAGATGATTTGCGCAGTCTTTACAAGGTACCGCTCGGTCTAAGGTTGATTGAACAAATGTCAATGTTTTTTTTTTTTTACGCATAATGTTGAAAATTTTATGATCTGTCGTTTACGTTTTTTTTTCCCAGAAAAATCGTATTTCCTGCGGCCTCTTGATCAAGAGCCTCAAGCACTTACCGGAAGAAACGAAAGTTCCAATTTTGATGGCGATTCTCGACGTGACTACGAACGAGTTGGGATTAGATAGAATTTCAATTTACGAATGCATTCTCTCCCTATGCAGTAAGTTGATTTTTTTATCCGATGCGGTCGCGAACGCACGGTAAAAAAAATTGTCAATTTAATGTCCCAGACTGGAAGTTCTACATTCAATTTAATGTACAATTGTGATGAAAAATGAATATACTTTTTTATTCGTATTAATGCAAATTATTGGAATTACTGTACTCTTACAGTACAACTAGAGTATATTATTGAAAGTAAAGTATTTCCGACGCTTTTAATAAACTGAACATTAATTTTTCGTTACAATCGTATATGAAATTTAATATACCGATTTACGCATAAAAACTTCCATTTCCACCAGTCCATTAAATTTCATCCCATTTTTTTTAGAGTGCGCGTTGTCTTCGGGTTGATAAATTTCTCGTTACACTTACCGTGAATTTGAACTTTTGCCTTTTTTCAGACAGATCGGGAGATTGTGAACGAGCTATCGAGACGCGTAGGAAATTGTTGGCCGACGTCCACGTGACGGAGTCGGAAGCATTCAGGAAACAATTTTTCAATCTACTGGAAAAGCACAAAGTTGCATTGCCGGAAGATTTCGTGGAGAAGCGGGAGGTACGATCAACAAAGTACAAATAAATCGCTAACGTTTAATAACCTGATTTAATAAACTGATTTTACAGTGGTTTCCCCGAGCACGACGTTGTACTTGGTGAGAAGAGTGAAAACGCGTTCTTTCAGAGGCACGAAGTTGACGCTGTTCCGACCCTCGGTTATGAAGTCTTCGATGCTCTTGTTGTTCTCCCTGAGCTTCTCCAGTTTATCTTCGAGCGCGCTGATCTGCAGATACGTCTCGTTCTTGTCCATTCGCTGTTTGATCTCGGCGTGTTCCTTCCGGGCGACCTCGAGCTCCTCCCGACACGTGGGCAGTCTCTTCTTCAACGCCTCCCTCTCGGCGACCAGTTCCTCGTATCTGAGCTCCGATCTCGCCTTCAATCCGTCCAAATCTTCCAGAACGATCAACTCGTTCTGCCTCTTGGCGATCTTCTCATTGAGCTCTCTCAATTCGTTTTTCAGCCTGCCCTCGAGAGTCTCCATCTTCGTGAGGGTCTGCTGAAGTCTCGTGTGTTCCCTGGTGAGTCCCTCGAAGCTCTGGTCCGCCCCGGCGTTATCGCTCGACGGCTGGGCCTTCAGAAGAGCCATTTCCTCGCCGGGCGTCAAATTGTTGTCGTTCTCGATGGCGTACGACAATTCCTCCAGACGCCCCACGACGCTCTGCTCAAGATTGATCAGCTTATCGAGTTCCTCCTTCTTGTTCTGATCGAACGTCGGCATAAAAGTTTCCATCGCCTCCTCCCGTTTTCTCAACTCCTTGTACTTTATCTGCTTCTCGGAATTGCTGTCCTCCAGGTCGGTCTCCAACTGCTCGAGCTCCTGCTCGACTTCGCTTATCTGCTTCTCGGCGTCGTTCACCCGCCTCTCCGCCGCCGCTATGTCCATGTTGTCCTGCTTCACCTTCACCAGCAAACGCTCGCGCTCCTCCTCCGGCGAGAGTTTGTTTCTCTGCTCCTCTTGCAGTCTGTCCCTCTTGGCCTCCACCTCGGCGAGCTTCACTCTCAGCTTCACGGCCTCCTGTTTCACCTGCGAGAGCGCTATCTGCTCCTCGAGACTGTTCTTCTCACCCGAGAGAATGTCGATCTCCCTCTGCATCTTGCTTATCTCCGCCTCGAGCTTCGATTTCTCGTCGCTGAGCTTGTCGTACTTCTCCCTGCTCTCGCGATCCATGCTCTCGACGATTCTCGCCGCGTTTCTCTGCTCCGATTCTATCGACTCGTCGAGGTCGCGCAATTGTTGCTCCTTGAAACGCCGCTGCTCGAAGAGATGCTCGATCTCGACGGAGCTGCGATCGTTCTGCAGCCTCATCTCCCTCGTCTCCATCTCCATGTCCTCCTGCTCGACGTTCGACGTCGTCTTGTCTATGACGATATTGTAATCGGCGAGTTGGCCCTGCAACTCCGTCAACTCGGCGGCGAGCTCCTTGGCGCGATTGTCGTAATGCGCGAAGGTCGCCCTCTCCTTGTTCTGGGCGTCGAGCTCGCGAGTTATCGTGCCGATCTCCTGCGTCAGCTCGCGGATCTTCAGCTGCACGAGGCCCTCGTAGTATCTCTTGTCCTGAATCTGCCTGAAAATTAACAAAAAAAAATATATATATAATATAAAATTCAATTTACGACGCCCTGACCGACAATGGCATTTTTTTTTTGTTTCAGAAAAATTCGTAGCCAATTCGAGAGACATTTGAAGGACGCTCGGCGATGAGCCTCACCTGGACATCGGGTGTCCCCGGGTAGTTCCAGGACGAACGCCGGCAATTCCCTGCTGAGTTATCGGACGGTCGATGGCGTTCATGTTCATCTGAACGCTCGATGGTAGACCGGTATTGATTCGAGCCAGGCTGGATCCCGAACTCATTGTGCCGAGGCGCGTGCTGGCGGTCATGACCCGCTGGGAGTACGCGGAGGCCGAGGGCGGCCTCGCGAGGGCATTTCTCGCGGGGGTCGTTGCCCCCTGGGTGACGCCACTCTGGGCGCTCGTCTCCCGGGACGCGCTCTGCAATCCTCTGCGCGACACCGGTCTCTCTATTCTCGTTTGCGGTCTTCCCGCACTCGTCAAGGACCTTTCCGCACCAGCGGTCTCCGATGTGCCTTCGTTGTGCTGCTCCCTTCGCCAGTGAGACATCGGCCTCTCGGCCGACCTACCGGTAGACGGACGCTCCGAACGCTCCATCGCCGCTAAAAAAAATACAAAGATGATATCCAGATAACGATTTTTATTGTTGCGACATTCACTCGCGATCGCCCGAAATTATCATTACCAGGAAGAAGGCGTTTCGCGACACCCGAGAATTTTTACGATTTGTGGTGCTCGACGCGTTACCATGGAAACTACTGCCAGGAGCTCTCGGGCTCACTCTGTGCGATCGTCGCGCAACCACCCGCGTCGAAAGCGCGAGATTGTTTTTGTTCGGTAGGAAAAAATTATCTTGAGAAATTTCCAGGGAAAAATGGGTTTCAAATATTTAGGGGAAAGTCCTCCTTTTAGGTCGCTGTACCGTATAGGGTAATTTTCTCCCTGTTATTAATTGCAAATCGTTGAAGGACAGTTATTTTCTTAACGTATGCAGGTAAAATCCCGCTTTCCGTTCCTGTGAAGTGAGCGCAGAAAGACATTACTTCACTAGGCGCTAAATTGGCAGTTCTACGCACGATTCGCGTGCGTAAAACCCCCATTTTAACACCTCGTGAAGAAATAGTACGTTACGATACTAGTGCGAAAAAAAATTTTCGGACGCGTGTAAGTTTGCAGCACAAGCCTAAGGCGAGTGTTGAAATCACACGAGTTAAGGAAACTTTTTCGTACGAGTATCGTACAAAATTTTATTTTGCAAGGTGTTTTTTCACCGGTTGATATAAAAATGCCTTTCTGCGCACACTTCCCAAAAACGAAAAGCGTGATTTTCGTGAATTTGTTAGGAAAAATTATGTAAATCGCAGGGGCGCAGAAAGAAGAGTCCTGACTCGTGTGAATACCGCACTCGTCTTCGGCTTCGTGCGGTATTTTCACACTCGTCAAGAACTCCCTTTCTACGCCCTTGCCATACATTTTTATAGTATGCGATAAAAATTATCTCGGATATATAAGAGGCTCCGTTGAGCCATCGTTATTGGAAGAACGAAAAAAACCATCCAAGTACGATCTAAACATAATATATTTCTATCGATACGCAGAATTAAAGCTCCTTTACCTCGAGTCGAATCGTACCGCGACGGTAAAATAGTTTCCGAACTCGCCGCCACGCGGCGCCGCTCTCGCGCCGACAGCGAAGCTTCGAGTCCTGCCCGACGGATGGCGCGAGCGTTCCCATTGCGATTTCAAAAGTATGTTGCTCGGAACGCGTGTACCATATGGCGTCTCGGTCTCAGCCAATCTCAGTAGGGCTTTTCGACTCCGCTGAGAGCAGTTGCTAAGCAACTGGGGTAACGACGCCTAGCGTGGTTGAGCGGCGGCGGATGGCGGCCCCCCGAAACTTGAATTAATGCACACGGCGCCTCCAAGAATATCCTCGGCTAGCCTCGGTTTAGCCGTTGCCCGCTCGCACTCTACGGCAACCGACGTCGCGGCTAGGTTGACCCTCTGCTTCGCGTGAGTCCCTTGTATTTTTTTACGTTTTAACCTCAACAATAATAAACGCAAAAAAAAATATATATATTAATTCGTTCCGTCTTTTCGTTCAATCGCTCTCGACGCCCAACACGCGCTTCCGCGAACGCGCGGTAATTTTTTTTTCTTCCGAACAAAACCATCGGCGAGAAACTTTTGTTTGAGCAGGTAGAAAGGACACCGCGTGGAGTTGCATTAATGGTATTAGTTATCCCGGCCGAGGGTGTCCCAGTCGCGTGTCCGCTCGAGCCTCGCGCCGTTCTCTTTCTTCATCACATCCTCTCGCGCACGGCGCGATACACTCCGTGCCTACTGTTATACCTACAATCCACCGTGCCCGGGGAATAGTGAAACCTAGTTGAAAGATTGAATACATCGATGTTCGTGTTGTAAACCGGTTTAGGAGGGCGCGTTGCCGCGGGTTCCCCGATCGCCCATTGCCGCCGCAACGGCGATACCCCTCGTGCGGCAATCGCATAATGCTTCGCGAACTGTGACAAGTGCTGTTCGGTGGGAAAGGTGAAGAACGAAATCATCGTCGCGCGGAGAGAGAGAGAGAGAAATAAAAGATCGTTCAGTGCTTGTCCGCAGTGACACGGTGACGGTCGGTGCGCGTGATCGTTAAGAGTGCGTTTTCGAGGCGGAAAAAAACGGTTGAGTTACATTGTGTAAGAAACACCGGGCACGCGGATAACGGACGAGGCAACGAGGATGGACGAGGAGGAGATCGACGGTGTTAAGTCACCGATAAAGAGGCTCGGATCGACCAGGAAACTGCTCGTCTTCAATAGTGAGTTTTTACGTTCGATTATTTTTGTTTTACTTCGAGGAACATTTTTTCTGAAAATAAACTCGTATGTATGTGGGATATCAGGTATATATATTTTTTTTTCTTTAGGTGGATTATGTAAGTTTATACTTCGCTTCTGTATATATTGATGATAATGATAATAATGATCTAAAGCACGATAACTCGGATCGCGTGTATGGGGGACTTTGTTGCGCACGTAAAACATTCCTGACGTATCTTTCGCACGATTTAACAAAATGACAGTTTTAAAAGATCGACCAGGAAACTGTCAGTTTTCAATTGTGAGTTTTTTTCTTCAATTATATCACTCTTATAAAAAAAATACTCGTAACCTAGAGTTTGATAACTTGGATACCGTGTATTCGGGACTTTGTGGCACACGAAAAACATCTTTGACACATCTTTCGCACTGTTTAGCGAAATGACAGGAAAACGTTCGTGTTTCGATCGAATTTATCGCGAAAGCATTTTCTCATCCGTTTTAAAAGATCGACGTGGAAACTGCCAGTTTTCAATAGCGAGTTTTTACCTTCGATTATTTCAGCTTTATAAAAAAAAAAAACAAAAATTACGCGCAACCTAAAGTTTCATAACTTGGATAACGTGTATTCGGGACTTTGTTGCACACGTAAAACATTCCTGACATTCCTGAAAACATAAACGATGGTTTGCGTTGGTTATTTTTCATAGTGAGACACGTGTTGGGAGTGGATCGGCCGTTAATCGGTCGGGGAGAGAAGAACTTGGGAAAATAATGAAGCGATCACTTGCGCGCGCTCACGGCGCATGCTTTCCCGTTGAACCGACGCTCGGCAGGGATTCTTGCGTGCGCCTTTTTGCGTCTGCGAGGGGGGCGAGCAGGAAATCTCGATAATTCAATATCATACTATTTTACGACAGCGCAGTTCTTGCGTTAAAACGAGACTAGACTATCGGCAAGTTTTGTTAAACCTTTTTCTCCCGTCTGGGCTCACTTCGGCCGACGGTTATCGATCGCACCTTTGAATCGTCGATTTTTCACGCGCCATCGAACGAGCGCGGACGACCGCGTTAACGGCAAAGGGGGAGGCGACGCTCCCAACGAGACGCGACATTAACAGAGTCGGTTTTTTACAGACATAAAAAACACATTCTGTTCGAATTATTCACGGTCAATTACATTGTTGCACGGTGTTTTATCTGCCTTTGTCGCTCGGCGGACAACACTTTCATTCTGTACGAATCGTTAATTCTTGAATGTTAGGAATAAAAAGTTTTGTGAAATCTTTTTTTTTCGTCTGGGCTCTCCTCGGCTGACGCTTATCGATTTTGCACCTTTGAATCGTCGATTTCTCACGCGCTGTCGAACGAGCAGACAATCGCGTTAACGGAAAAGAGGGAGGGGATCCTTTCAACGAGATACGACATTAAGAATGCATCACCGCATACATTCCCAACCGAATGTTCAATTCGTTCAAAATTTCAGTACTTCGCGATGTGCCTCAAATCGGAAATAAATCAGCCGTATTAATTATGTCGCGACCTTAGATTATGCATTATAATAATGCTGAAAAGTTATTTAAAAATTAATTGTTTAAAAAAGTCAGAGGAAAAGACAGAGTTTTATTTTCTCATTTTAAATGAATTCCCTCATGTTTTAGAATTCGTGTGCATTTTTTTTTCCAATTTTTTTTACACTTGAACTTTTTTGTTTTTTTTTATATAAAATTTGAAAAATCAATGTAGAGGCACAAATCTTGCATATGTTTCCGTATCACAATTACATACAAAATTTTTAGAATATCAGCGCTCGGTAAAAAATTCACTACTTGGTAGCAAAAAAAAAAAATCTTCGGATTAATCACGGTCGATTACATTGTTGCAACTCGAGGGCATTTTGTCCGCCTTTTTGTCGCTCTCGACAAACTTTCGTTCTCGACAAATCATTAATTCTTTCATGTTACGAAAAACAAAACAAAAAAGTAAGGCCGCCATTAGGATGAAGCGTTCTTTGCTACGTTCGCGCGCTTATCGATCACCGGCAATAAAATGAAAAAAAGCAAAAAAAAAATCAAAGCTGGAAGTATAAGCGTGGATACAACACGAGACAAAAAGTCACGTGCAAGTTGGCTCGGGGATCGTGTGCCCGCTGGCAGGTGAAGGGAATTGGAAAACGAACAAACTCGTCGTAACGGCGGACATTCGTTCTCGGGTCTGCGGAGCGTGTAAGCTTGAAAGAAAATAAATGAAAATAATGTAAACAAAAAAAATAGTAACGTAAGAAAAATAACGCGATGCTTACATCGCCATCGGCGTCAACTAACAGGTGCAATTTGTTTGCTCGGATGCCATTTGCAACTGGCAACCTACCAAGATAGTCAGCCTCGCCGTCTTTCTCCCCTATATATATATACGCACATACACACATGCACATATATATATCGAATATGTGTATTAATCGCTGCACACACGCGAAAATAAATCGGTACGTGTGTGTATCGCATCTGAAAGGTAAAAGGCCTCAGCGTCGCAAACTCCGCTCACATATTATATATATATATATATATATAAAATACATATATATATACATATAAATGCATATATATATGTATTTTATATATGCACGCACGAAGCTCGATATATCGGCAGATGCTGCGTGAAAATTTTTCTCCATCCGGTGTTGTGCTTGCAGCTGACGCGCTCTTCGCCGAGCTCAGAAGCGACGGACCGTGAAGACGACACTGTCAGCCGATGATTCGCTTGCGGCTTCTATTCCTCCTTCCCCACCGCCCCTCGTCGCTCCCCCAAAGCGTTATAGCTCTATCTTACTCAAACGATGCCAGAGTGAAAGTTCCGTGAGATCCCCCCAAGTCTCAAACGTACAAAAAATGTATTGTGACGTGATTTTTCGATCACTGTCACAAAAATCAACATTTTTCGGATACGGCTATCGATTTAGTTCGGTTAGCCCGTTATAGTTCCCGCT
>JAPYZC010003958.1:0-11091 GCA_030522665.1 Ichneumoninae sp. A BG-2022a
GATTTTTTTCAGATTTTTACACCATCAAGAAGTACTTGCAATTTTCTCTTATTGTTGTCGAACTTATGCGAAGTCAACGCGCAGCGAGACTCCCTCCTTGAGACTACCGAAGAAAAAAAATGTCGGTGGTTCATTGTTTCTCGTTAGAAAAAAGACTTATTTAAGGTAGTCCTTGCGAATAGTGTTCACTTCGTATAAGTTTCAGCGAAATGAGAGGGAATTGCAAACACTTCCGGATCGTATAAAAATCTGAAAAAAATTTAGCAAATCAAAGGTGCCGAAAAGATGAAGTTTGCATAATAATAATTCCAAAATGTTATTGACAAATTGATGAAATATAAAAGTGTTCAACAAATTTTCCGGAAACGTAACTTTTTTTAAATGTAAATGATTCGTTCATTTTTCTGAATGCGTATGAATTTTTTCAAATTTTTTAATTCACTTTGATTTTTGTGACTTTCCCATATAAAATGAAAAAAATTCAAACCAAATTTAAAAATCTCATTTTGTTCAACGGCTCATTTTGTTCAGGTCCTTAGAGCATCGCACTTTGCTCTGCACTGCAGACAGAACGATTCGTCACGATCAATTAATCCGATCGATATACCCAAAAAAATGCTCAGAGACAGAAAAAACTAGGCGTATCATTGTTTCTCGTTGGAACCAAAAAAAGGCTTATTTAATGTAATTCACGCTCGTTGACTATCCCGGCCTTGAAGTCAAGGCGTTCGCTGGCCGGCCAAAGGACCGGATCGTTGCCGTCTTTTTCTCAGCTTCCCTCCTTACATTCTAGAACGAACCAGCCTGCGTTTTTCGCCACGCAAGAATTACGCTCTGCTGTGTCGTAATAAAAACTTCTAAAGTAATAAAAAAAAATCTTGTAACGTCAGATTATCTCCTCCTTGACTATGTAAAAAAATTTCCTTTGAAAATTAATGAACAGTACTGAAAACTTTTTTACATAAACTGTTTCTGAAATTTCAAACACATGTGCGCCGCAATTTTACAGTAAAATTACTATTTTTTCATGAAAATGTTAGGAAATTACAAGCAAAAGATTAGTCATTTTTAATATGTGGTATTTTTATTTTACAAGCAAAGTACATTAACGTTCAATCAATGTATGTGACGTAAGCAAATTTCAAGTTCCAGTACAATAAATTTACAATTTATTTTTACAGTGTATAATTGGCTGCTCTTGATTATATCGACTTTCATCAGGTCCTTCGAACATCGCACTTTGCTCCGCACTGCAAACACAACGATTCGTCATGATCAATTAACCCTATCGATATACTTTTTTTAAATGCTTCGAGACAAAAAAATTAGCCGGATCATTGTTTCTCTGTTGATAAAAAAAATCCACAAAAAAGGGTTATTTAATGTGATTCACGCTTGTTGACTATCCCAGCCTTGAAGTCAAGGCGTTCGCCGGGCAAAGAACCGGAGCGTTTTTGCTTTTTCTTAAGGTAGTACAGTTCGACCTCACGTGAGTTCAGAGAAAATTGAGAGAGAATTGCGAACACTTCTCGATGGGCCAAAAATCTGAAAAAAATCAAGCATATGAAAGGCGCTGACAAGATTGATTTTGCATAATAATAATTCCAAAATGTTATTAACAAATTAATGAAAAAAAATTGTTCAACAAATCCCCCGGTAACTTAACTTTTGCTTCATACAAAAACAACTCGTTGATCTTTATGAATGTGTCTGAATTTTTTCAGAATGTTGTCTGATTTTTTCAAATAACGCTTTTTTATTATCTAAAAACGTAATTTCCAAAAATTCCACGAAATTCTGAAAAAATTCATAAGTACTCAGAAAAATTAACAAATTGTTTGCATAAAAAAAAGTTAGATATGCCGGGTAATTTCTTGGGAATTTTTTTTTTCCGTTAATTTGTCAACATTTTGGACTAATATTATTATTATTATTATTATTATTTTGGAATTATTATTGTGCAAAATCAATATTGTTAGCAATTCCTCTCGATTCTCGCCGAACTCACCTGGGGTCAAATTTTCCGCAAGTTCTACCTTAACTTCCCTCCTTACATTCTAGAACGAACGAACGAGCCTGCGTACTTTCACCGTGAAAGAATTATACTCTACCGTCTCGTCTCAAAGAAATCCTACCATTAAAAAAAAAAAAAAAATTCCCGCGACATCCGATTGTCTCCTCTATTGTGCTCGTTGACTGCGATTGCCGTACGTGAGATCCGCCATACGGCCGGGTGGAAATAATTTTCTTTCGTTCGCCTCGTTAGTAATATCCGCGCTCGCGAACGAAACAGAATGGAGCGGCGATTCTTCCTCCGGACGGGAAAATAAAATCGGGCCCGGCGCGCAAAACGCGGAGACTCTCGTCGGTGCCCCCGGATAGTTTTACGAGTCCGCCTGGCATGCCGGGGCGTTAAGTGTTAACCATGAACTCGGAGCAGCATGACTCGATGGAGAGACGCGCGGCCGTCGAGTGCGCGCTCTCGGCCCTCGAGGAGGGAAGAAGAAAAGCAAGGAAGAAAAGTGGATGAGTGTGCGTTGTCCACTCTCGCTTCGCTGCACTGTTCCACGAGAGCAGCAATAAACCCGCGAGAGTGCACCGGAATATAGACTATAAAGTACACGTAGGACGTGGACTGGATTTTATTTCTTCTTTTTCTTCCTCTCCTCTTTTTTTTTTGTATTCCGCGAAGCGAAGCGCTTTAATATTTTTTTTCTTCTTTTCTTCTTCTCGGAGGATGTCGCGTGTGATCGGTTAATTATATTGGGCTTCTTGACGAACGATTTTCGTGTCTTTCGTCCGGGGGTACTCGCGGCTCGTAGTGGACAACTTTCCATTATGGGGTTTCCACGTTGCCGGGGAAACGGCCGCGAGCCTGTCCGGGATACTTTGCCGGGTATGAAGGTACGTAAACACGTGAGAGTGCTTCGGAATATATAGAATATAAAATACGCGCGCGCAGAAAAAATATTTGGTCTCCTAATTTACTTTTTTAAACACTAGTGTCCACAATTGCTTCCGATATTGTTGTTACAATTATTAGATTAATATGAAGAAACATTTTTGTAGAATGAAATAACATTTTTGTAGAATGAAGAACATTTTTGTAAAATGAGGAAACTTTTTTGTAAAATGAGGAAACTTTTTTGTGAAATGAAGAAACATTTTTGTAAAATGAAGAAACATTTTTGTAAAATGAAGAAACTTTTTTGTAAAATGAAGAAACATTTTTGTAAAATGAAGAAACATTTTTGTAAAATGAAGAAACATTTTTGTAAAATGAAGAAACATTTTTGTAAAATAAAGAAACATTTTTGTAAAATGAAGAAACTTTTTTGTAAAATGAAACTTTTTTGTAAAATGAACAAACCTTTTTGCAAAGTTAGCAAGAGAAGAATTGTGAACGTTTGTGGAAAAAAAACGGCAGTATCAATTTTACTGTGTAGGTCATGGACTGGATTTTATTTCTTCTTTTTTTTTCTTCCTCGAAGCGACGTGATTTAATTTTTTTTCTGCATTTCTTCTTTTCGCATGATTGTCGCGTGATCGATTAATAAAATGCGGCTTCTTGGCAAACGTAAACCCGCAAGAGTTCACCGGAATATAGACTATAAAATACACGTGGAACGTGGACTGGATTTCATTTTTTCTTTTTTCTTCCTCGAGGCGAAGCGCTTTAATATTTTCTTAATTTCATCTTCTCACGGGATGTCGCGTGATCGGTTAATTGTACTCGACTTCTTGAGGAACGATTCGTGTCCTCCATCCCGGGGACCATCAGTTTCCGAAGTGGACAATTTTCCATTAGCGCGTTTCCACGTTTCCGGAGCGTCGGCCGCGAAGCTCTGGCGTATATTTTGCCGCATACCGAAGGTACGTAATTCCACGAGAGTGTATCGGAATGCGGAGTACAAAACACACGTAGGACGTGGACTGAATTTTATCTCTTCTAATTTTGTTTTTTTTTTTCCTCGAAACGAAACTCTGCAATTTTTCTTCATTTCTTATTCTCACAGGATTGTCGCGTGACCGGTCAATAAAATTCGACTTCCCAACGAATCCAAACTCGCAAGAGTGCATTGGAATATCAACAACACAACACACGTAGGTCGGGTGTTGTGTTGTTGATATTTTTTTTTCTTTTTTTTTCCTCGAAACCAAGCGCTTCAATTTTTGTCTTCATTTCTTCTTCTCGCAGGATTGTCGTGTGATCGGTTCATAACATTCGGCATCTCGACGACCCTAAACTCGCGAGAATTCATCGCAATATCGACAACAAAACACACGTAGGTCGTGGACTAGATTTTATTTCTTCTTTGTTTCTTCCTCGAAGCGAAGCATTTAAATTTTTTTGTCTAAAAATGGGGGGCTTTTTTTAATTTTTGAAACTTATCCTTTTGGAACATTGTAGAACAACCCTAGAACAACTCCGAACAACCTGAACAATCTTGAATTTCGAAACATAGGGCTCAGACTCCCTGTACCTCTATAAGGCACACTTAGAACGTGGACCGGACTTCATTTCTTCTTTTTTCTTCCTCGAAGCTTTAATTTATTTCCTTGTTTCATCTTCTCGCGGGATTGTCGCGTGATCGGTTAATAAAATTCGGCTTCTTGACAAATGTAAACGCAAAAGTGTTCACCGAAATATAGAATTTTATAGTCATAAATTTATAGTCATAATTTTATAGTCATAAATTTATAGTAATAATTTTATAGTCATAAATTTATAGTCATAATTTTATAGTCATAATTGTATAGTCTATATTCCGGTCATATCGTAAAAAAATGTTTGTTTGGTTTCCATAAGTGTATTTTTCACTTCGCGGCATTCAGAATTTGAAACAACGTTTGCAACAATCAGAACAACTTAGAACAACAGAATTTTTTTCAAAGTGGTTGTAAGCGTCGAAGTGTTCTTTTCGCCTTATCGCTGCGGATTTTATTTTAGAAACTTATCCTTTTGGAACATCGTAGAACAACCCTAGAACATCTCGGAACAACCTCTACAATCTGGAATTTCTAAAAATGTGGCGCAAACTCCCCGTGCCTCTATAAGACGTGGACCGGACTTAATTTCTTCTTTTTTTCTTCCTCGAAGCTTCAATTTATTTTCTCGTTTCATCTTCTCGCGGGATTGTCGCGTGATCGATTGATTGTATTCAGCATCTTGACGAACGATTGTCGTGTCTTCCATCCCGGGGGACCGTCGGTGCCCGAAGTAGACAACTTTCCATTAGCGAGTTTCCACGTTGCCGGAGAGCCGGCCGCGAAGCTCTAGCGTGTACTTTGCCGGATACCGAGGGTACGTATCCTCGGCGACCGGTAAACTCTGCCCAAGAGGTCTGTGACCCTTGCTCGGCCGGACTCGCTTCCTACGTGTATTCACGTGGCCGCGGGCTCCGCGGATTCGCGAGGGGCCGGTGTAGCACGCGACCATCGTGATAAGACACACACGGTTATCCCTCTTTCGCCGTGTTACCGGTTTACCCGTGTCCCATCGAGCCGCACCGCCGCTCCGGCCACTGCCATTCTTTTCTTCATCTCTCGCATTTACATTTTCCCATTTATCCGGAGAGTCGCCGTCGAATTCATTGGACCCCCGGCTATTATTCCCTCAATCAGCCCATTCTCCAACTGTAAAACGTAACCGATTGGAGAATCGCTATCTTTCGCCACCGATAAGCCACCGACACTTCGTTACAACTGTGACCGGTTTAACTGCTCGGTTACTCAGTAGTATCTTGGTTGTTTTTTATTCATTTTTTTTTTTTTTTTTTTTTTTTTTGGGTCCCCTCGATGCTGCCTGGAAATGGAGACCACGGTGTTATCCTCCAGGGTCGGAGGATTTCATGCCGACTTATTTTAAGGTAGTGCTAGCACAACTGACGCCGTTTAAGTTCGAGAGAAAAAAAACAAAGATTACAAACACTTCTCGATGAGAAAAAAATCTGAAAAAATTGTAGGATGTAAAAGGTAGTGAAAAAATTGTTTGTGCATAATAATCATTTCAGAATGTTCATAACTAATTACTGAAAAAAAATTGTGCAACAAATTACCCGGCAAAGAAATTTTTTTTATTACGAAAATGATTTGTAAATTTTTATGAATACGCATGAATTTTTTCAGAATTTTATCTAATACTTAAAAATTACGATTTTAAACAAATTTTAAACATTTTGGGATCTTTATTATGGACGAACAATCTTATCAGCATCTTCAATATGCTTGATTTTTTTCAGATTTTTATCCGATCGAGAAGTGTTTGTAATTCTTTTTTATTCCTCTCAAACTTAGGCGGCGTCAGTCATTGCGCTAGTATTATCTTAATGAATACAATTTTTCCTTTTAAAGCCGCGAAGCTACGTACTGATTCGCTAGCAAATCGGTAGTGTCGACTTTTCATTTTTCGAATTGGGGAGAAAGGTCAACATTTTTTATTTTTTAGGTATCGAATTTTTTCCACCGCTATTGACTTCAGACGGACCATTTTCGCACAGAATGCGTAATTTTTGTTTTTTATAATAAATGAAAAAATTAACCCTTAAAGTACAGTGACTTTTTGACGAGAGCAAACGACCATGCCGTTTTTTAGGCACAAAACCTATACGGATGTGTGCGATAAATTTTCCTCCGCGTTATCAAAGAAACAACACTTCAAGGTACGTCTGTGAATTTTTTCAGATTTTTTTTAGCACACCAACTTGTTATTCGAATCGTTCGAAGGTTCCGTCTTGGAAAATTCTAGCTCCTTCTTAAACGAGGATCCCTACGTCAATGGTTGACCATTTTTAGCGTCGGAAATCCTATGTTAAATTTTGCGAAACGGCACTTTTTTCGATAAGCGCCCGATAACTCGTACAACTGTAACCGGTTACTCGATAGTATCTTCTTTATGTATTTTTTTTTCCTAACTCCTCGACCCCTCTTGAAAAATAGAGATCGCGGTGTTATCGTCCCGGGTCGAAGGATTTTATTTCGAGTTATTTTAATAACACCGACAAGCCATAAAATCGGTAAAAGCACTGCCCGTCCCTTATCATCTTATCACGAGCGGCAACCGTTTCGCTAATACACGTCATATTATCGATGGGAGAAAAATCCCTATCAGGACTGGGACTTGCTACATCTTCCCGCAGCTTCTTTCTCCTCGCGCCGCTTTCTCACCGACCCAACAAGTGTTTCAGTTATTCAGTGTAAAAACAAAAAGTTGTAAGTTTAATGCACCCGACTGGAAGTTTTTGTGCAAAAACTGGTGGATTATAATTTTATAAATTTAATGTACAATTGTCATAAAAAATTAATGCCCTTGTAGAGTGCAATTAAATTATTGGAATTAAAGTAAAACTAAAGTAAAGTATTTTTAAGTAGTTCTGAATATACTGTAAGTTAATTTTTTTATCACAATTGCACACGAAATTTAATATACAAATTTATACATAAAAACTCCTAGTAACAGTACCTTAAATATCACAGAAATTTAGTTTGCAGTCTTGTGTGCCCAATGTTTTTAATACACTTAACATAATTTATTTATTACCGGTAGGAAAAAATGACTGTACCGGACACGTAAGATTTTCTGTAAAAACTGGTGCATTCAATTTTATTTATAATTCTGATAAAAATTAATATCATTTTTTTTTAACTGAAATTGCAGTAAATTATAGAAAACATACTATTCCCAATATTTTTAATACGCTTAACATATTCATTTCTCGTCACATTTTGTTTACAGACTGAACATAATTAATCTATTACCGGTGGGAGAAAAATGACTGTCCGATTACATAAGATTTTCTGCAAAAGCTAGTGCATTTAATTTAACGTATAATTCTGATAAAAATGAATCTAATTTTTAATTAAAATTGCAGTAAATTATAGAAAACAAACTATTCCCAATATTTTTAATACACCGAACACATTAATTTCTCATCACAACTGTACATAAAATTTAACAAACCACTTTTAGCATTGAAAACATCCAGTCCGATAAATGTGATTTCATACGAATGTTTTTTTCCACAGTGAATTCGATGTCGTTGCGAGCGCAGTTCTCTTTCTACGTCACACGAGCCGGATAGAGAAAGGAACAAAAAAAGAAAAAAAAAAAAAGAATGAACACGCTCGCTTGACACGCAACACGGTGCGGTGAAGGTTCGTGGCGGGGGATTTCTCGCGAGATCCCGCAAGCGTAACAGGATCGAAAGTTGTTAATCGATTCCGTCGAAGGTTGCGGATCAGCGACGAATAAAAAAATAAATCGGCAAAGCCTTCCGCCGCGACGGTATCGCAAGCCTCGTGTGTCTCTTATTGTCAATACTCCTCGCGGTCTTGTTATCAGCTGTGCTTGCGCCCTATCTGGACGGTAACGGTGATTCTCTCGATCCGGTTGGCCCTCCCGCGAAACCGACACACACGCAACGCGATCGGATGAAATGGAAGACACGGAGGTGTGTGTGCCAATTGCCAAGGACTCCGACCGGGACGGTAAATCACTGATCATCAGAGGACTCCGCGTTAACGCACGCCACGGTACTCCCAGTAATGCCATACACGCTCAACGGATTGCCTCTTTACGTTTGTGTATTATGTGCGCTCTTGGCTAAAGCGAGCCAACCGACTCGGAGGGCATCGCTTGTACGAAGCAGGAAGCCCCGTCTGATATTTCCAACAAATTGATAAATAGTTAATGGCCAAGGTGCTCTTCCTACTACTCGGCTTTGCACGCCGAGACGACGTCGGCGTCGGTTCTACATATCGCCGCGATTTTACACGGCCGATTTTCTCGGTTCGCTTCCTCCGTCGAGGAAACCGTGATTTGTTTTTTATTATTTTTTTTTTTATTTTTTGATTACCAACGGAGGGGTTGTGTAAAAACACTTTTTGTGAAAATGGAAGTTTATGGAACGGTCTATCGTACATCAACTTATATAATTGTAATATAAAAATATTGTGTAATAAAAATATAAACGTATCATATTTTCTTTAGAATATTTGAAAATCGTATGAGGAATATGTGTAAGGTATCGAATGTCGTATATATTAATTTTCCAGGAATCATCCACTGCGCCTTTCAAATCCTCCTTTTTAACAATTTTGTAATTTTCTACTTTCACTCTTCTCTAATTTTCGGAGCTAGCCGCGTAAAAAATGCAAAAAAATTCAGGACAATTCTTTCTTACGAATGAAATTATGTCACAATGGGGCGAAATTAGATAATTCAAATTTATCTTTCAATATTTTTCGATTTTGCAGGTGAATTCGAAAAAATTACCATCGGTAAATTTGCCAGTTTTACCCGTCTGATATTTCCAACAAATTGATAAATAGTTAATGGCCAAGGTGCTCTTCCTACTACTCGGCTTTGCAAGCCGAGACGACGTCGGCGTCGGTTCTACATATCGCCGCGATTTTACACGGCCGATTTTCTCGGTTCGCTTCCTCCGTCGAGGAAACCGTAATTTGTTTTTTATTTTTTTCATTTGTATATTTTTTTATTTTTTTATTACCAACGGGGGGGTTGTGTAAAAACACTTTTTGCAAAAATGGAAGTTTATGGAACAGTCTATCGTATATCAACTCGTATAATTAAAATATTGAAATATTGTAGGGTAAAAGTGGTGAATATGGCCCACCTCGATTAACACGTAAATCAATGATATAAGGACCGGTCCATATTCCCCACTTTTACCCTATAATAAATATATAAACGTATCATATTTTCTTTAGAATATTCGAAGAGCGTATGAGGAATATGTGTAAGGTATCGAATATCGTATATATTCATTTTCCACCCGCTGCGCCTTTTAAACCCTCCTTTTTAACAATTTTCTAATCACTTTTACTCTTCTCTGATTTTCAAAGCTCACTGTGTACGAGAACCAAAAAAATTCCGGACAATTCTTTCTCACGAAAGAAACCTTCCGAATGAAATTATATCACAACGAGGCTATGTAAGATAATTCAAATTGATCTTTCAATATTTTTCGATCTCTGCAGGTGAATTCGAAAAAATAACCATCGACAAATTTACCAGTTCTATTTCAAGGATTAAAAAAATTAATTCCCGCAAAGATATTAGAAAAAAAAGTAAAGTAACTCACAACGCGACTATGCAATATAATTCAAATTAATCCTTCACGATTTTTCATTTCTGCACGTGAATTCAAAAAAGGTCCACCGGCAATTTTACCAATTTCATTTTAATTACCCAAAAAATTAAAACCCGCAGAAGTACAAGTAAAAAGTTGAAGTAAAAACCGAGGGAAGCGGCAACGCACGCCGCTCGTCGTTTTTCAGTCGGAAATAGTACGGATGCCTGGGAGGAGAACGAGAGTCAATAAAACCTCGTGGCAACTGCCTCCCGCTAATTGACCGCTGCTAATTGACTGCTCGGTATTTATTTTTTTTCCCCTTGATTTTTATTATTCAATTGTTTTTAGATGAATTGTCTGCAGCGCAATAGCCGTTCGGTATTCTCCAATCTCGGCTCGCGCTTTGCCAACGTCGAGGGCTACCATATCCGGTGTGTTTCCATAGACATATATTTTTGCGCTGCCGGTTGCATCGGAGTGCGCGCGCAAACGGTCCCTCGGGTGCTGTTCCCTTCCTGCTCGGGTGAATTTTCTTTGACGGGGATAATAACTCCTCTTCCCTTCGTTCTCCAATCCCTTTACGAGCTGGCTGCTCGTACGCTTCGCCTCGGCGGCCGGCAGCTCCTTTTCCACGAGATCGCTCGATCCAAGTGAGGAAGACGACGAGAAGCCCCCGGTGTATCGTCGCCGGTATGCGGAATCCTCTTGTCCAGGATCATCGATCGCCTCCCCGCGATCGATTATCCGACAACGTTACTCAAGCCATCGACGCCAGAGGAAAATCCGAAAGGGAAGGCAGCACGCGCGGCTCGACAAAAGGGCAATGGCGTCGGAGACTTTAGTCTCATAGAATTGCCGTTTCGAACCGCGAGAACTTAGACGAATAAACACAAATTGAATTTTATGTTGATTTTAGAATTTTATGTTGATTTTAGGATTTTATGTTGATTTTAGGATTTTATGTTGATTTTAGAATTTTATGTTGATTTTAGGATTT
>JAPYZC010003959.1:0-11090 GCA_030522665.1 Ichneumoninae sp. A BG-2022a
TTGTACCGACAGAAGTTACCACCGATAATAAACAATATCTAACCATCTACGTGAGTACAGAAAAACCTTTCTTCAACCAACACATCTACGTATACCTGTGCTTCGGCATCACCTAAACTCGCGATAATCGTCTCCACCATAAAACTATTAGTGCTAAAGGCGAGATCTCCGTCCCTGGTGTAAAGCGTTGCCCGGCATTGACCCGAAAAGAGAGATCGACTGTGTTACTGACTCCCTTACACTCTAACGAGTTGGGTAGGACGTAACATAAATAAAAATTTGGTGTCAGAAGTGGGATTTAAACGTCCACACTGTAGTAATGGAGGAGGATGACGCTTGATAGGACACCGAAAAAAACGGAAGATCAAGTACCAAATGAGAATAATTCGCGCATCAGCTCAGCGCTCACCTTTCCGCTGCCGCATAATTCAATTCAAGAAAATCCACAGGGTGCGATAGGCCCTAATCCAAGCGGTAGCAATCAAGAATCAAGTTTAATTAATCTCGAAACACCTAAAACTGGTACAATACCAAAAAAATATAAAGCAACAAAAATCGCGGATAATAATAATCCACTTGCCATAAAGCAAGCTTTCGGGGACGTTAATGAATCACAAATTGCGATAAACCTCTTAACAGAACAAGTAAATCAAATAATCGCTCAGATTAACGAAATCAACGTCAACATGCCTGATAACGCTCGTCCACCCATTCCAGTCTCTATAAAGTATGCATTAGAAGCGGTGCCAGTCTTTGACGGCTATAATATTCCGTTAGCACACTTCTTGGAAGGATGTCAAGAGGCAGGACAAATGATGCCTGAAGAAGCGCAACAAAGCCTCGCGTTAATTCTTCGAAATAAATTACGGGGTGAAGCTCGCCGTGCCGTACACGGTATAAAACTCAATAATGTGGATGAATTCAGTGCTTTCCTTAAATCACTTTATGCGCCGGCTAAAACAGTATATCAATTGCAAGGGGAACTTGGAAGACTCTTCCAGGGAAACGAAGAAGGAGCTCTCGCTTATTCAAATCGCGTTAAAGATCTCGGAAATAAAATCTACGAATTGCACGAAGCAACTCATGAAGGACCATTGGGGCCAGAATTCAAGAAAAATTTAGACGACGATTTAGTAGATTGTTTTACGCGTGGACTAAAACCCGAGATCGAGAATAAAGTAAAGAGCAATCAGACATTCGACCTAACAATGAAAAATGCAATTAATATCGAACGACAATTAAAAGCCAAAGATTTATTAAGAAATAATCGTCCAACAAGAAGCAACGATTATCGTCAACAACCGCGAGATAGAATCCATCATGTCATGGCACAAACAACTGTCTGTCAGCTCTGTGATCGAAAAGGGCATACAGCAAGTAGCTGTCGTCAACTCGGTAACCAAAATTATAATTCAGTGAGTGGTCCGTCATATAATCGTAATGTCGAACGCAGAAATCTAGACCAACAGCAGCAATATAATGGTCGAAATCAAAAGCGCAGAGAAGAAGGAAGATACCCAAATCGTAAATCACCATCTCGCGATTTAACACAACAAGAATCGTTAAGCTGTCGCTATTGTAAAAAATTCGGGCACGTAATAGAAAATTGTCGTAAGAGAGAATATATGAACAATCTCAGACCTCAGCAACAACAATCTCCTCGACCATTTCTCCAACAAGGTAATTCACAACAATACCCGCGAAATAACGGAGGTGAAGAAAACCCTCAGTCGCGAGCCATACGACACGTGCTGCCAGAAGCCGAAGGCAATAGGCCGAGAAGAATCGCCACAGCTCTCCTTAATCGTGAAAGTAATGTTCCGGTAATAGAAATCGAATCCGAAGACTTTATTAAAACATCGCTATTAATGATCGACACCGGATCAACTTTAAACGTAATTAAAAGCCGCCAAGTCGCACCTCACGTTCACGTTGATGAAACCGATATTATCAAACTAAGCGGGATAACAAAAAATTACGTTTGCACGTTGGGAAGGGCTCAGATCTGTATCTTGGGTAGAAAAGTCATTTTTCATCTGGTAAGTGACGATTTCCCAATCGAGGACGACGGTTTAATAGGAACGGAATTTTTCCTTACTCACAACGCCGATGTTTCATATACTGAGCAGTGTCTGAAATGGGGCGAACATAAAATTCCATTTATGAAGCTCGAAACAATAATTGTGCCCGCACGCACAAAAGGAAGTTTTTACGTACGCGTTGCCAATCCAAACGTAAAAGAAGGATATATACCGCGTCAAAAAGTTCACCCCGGAGTGTTCCTCGGAGACGCATTAGTCACCAATGATAACGGAAAGGCATATTTATATTTAATTAATACCACGGAAGAAGACGTGGAAATCGCAGTGCCAGTATTGAATATTGAGCCATTCGAAGAAAAAATGATGAATAATCTACAGGGAGAAACGTGTTTAGAGCCGTTATTCAACTCCTATCAATCAGAATCTCAATCGAAAAATTCGCACTCTCAGCAAGAATATTCTCAAGCCCAAGAAAAACTTGAATCAAATTCATCTCACCAAGCAGCCGTTGGACCAGCCCAACCAATGTTTGAGTCGAGTCCAAAATCGCAACAAAAAAATTCGTGTTCACAGCATGAATATTCTCAAGCCCAAGAAAAACTGAAACTTGGATCAAATTCATCTCACCAAGCAGCCGTTGGAACAGCCCAACCAATGCCTGGGTCGAGTCTATCTCAATCGCGAAGGCAACACAAACCGCGAGATTTTAATCTACAAAAGAGGATGAATGAATACCCTCAATTATACACAGAAAAAGTATATCAGGTATCAGCTAAAAATATAAAGCCACAGAATCTTCAAACTTCTCAAGAAAATGAACAAGGGATGCAACCCTATGTGTTATTGGAAGAAATCGAAAATTATCAAAACCCGGGAAGGGAAATCAATCAAATTCAATCGTCATATCCAGCGGAGGGAATTTCCCGCAATTACAACGAGCAACGGGCATCGGTTCCATGCCGAAAAACCCATTAGTCGAGTGAAAAAAATAAAAGAGTTATTGCGGCTCGAGCATTTAAATTCAGAAGAGTTAGAAAGTACGGAAAGGCATATTGAGGAATTTCAAGACAGATATCATCTGCCAGGCGACGAACTTATGGCCACAAACGCCATTAAGCATCGTGTAATCACAACGGATGAATTACCCATTAACTCCCGTCAATATCGCTATCCACCTCTGCTACAAGATGAAATAGATAAGCAAGTTAAAGGGTTGCTAGACGGAGGGATAATCCAAGCCTCTCAGTCACCATACAATTCACCGGTGTGGGTCGTTCCGAAGAAGGCTGACTCAAAAGGTAACAAAAAATGGCGTATGGTACTCGACTACCGTGCGCTTAATGAGAAAACCGTGGGTGACGCTTACCCTCTACCTCTCATTAACGAGATACTCGATCAATTAGGAGGAGCAATATACTTCTCCACTTTTGACTTGGCATCGGGATTTCATCAGATCGCGATGCATCCCGATGATCAACATAAAACCGCGTTTTCAACTCCTTATGGGCATTACGAATTTGTAAGAATGCCATTCAGCTTAAAGAACGCTCCAGCGACGTTTCAACGACTTATGAATCAAGTCTTGACCGGGATACAAGGATCGGACGCATTCGTGTATCTCGACGACGTAGTGATATACGCGACATCGCTAGAAGAACACGAGCTTAAGGTCGAACGTTTAATGAAGCGACTACGGGAAGCTAATCTGAAGCTCCAGCCAGATAAATGTGAATTTCTACGACAAGAAGTCGTATACTTAGGACACATAATAAGTAAAGAAGGAGTACGACCAGATCCCGCTAAACTCACAGCAGTCAAAGAATTTCCACGACCAGAAAGCGTGAAAAATGTGCGACAATTTCTTGGACTCGCAGGTTATTATCGAAGATTTATAAAAGGATTTTCACATATTGCCAAACCTCTCACAGGGTTACTGAGGAAGGAAGTTGCTTTCGAATGGAAACAGCCTCAATAAGCAGCATTTGAAACTTTGCGCGATCAGTTATGTGAGGAGCCGATTTTACAGTATCCAGACTTCACGCAGCCATTCATAGTGACTACGGATGCATCTGGTACCGCTGTAGGAGGGATTTTAAGTCAAGGCACTTTGGAAAAGGATCTTCCGATCGCCTATACCTCTCGAGTATTAAACGAAGCCGAGCAAAAATATAGCACATATGAAAAAGAAGCTGTAGCTATATTGCATGCAGTAACGCAGTTCAGACCGTTTCTGTACGGAAGACGTTTCAAATTAGTAACCGACCATAAACCATTGGTATGGTTACACAGTTCAAAGGATCCTACTTCGCGCTTAACGAGATGGCGTTTACGGTTAGAAGAATACGAGTACGAAGTCGTTCATAAAGCCGGAAAAAGTAATGTTAATGCAGATGCATTATCGCGTAACCCTTGTAAAGAAAAGGAAGAACCGCGCGGTACGCAGCCCAGGCAAACGATCTGTCCAATAAAAAGGGCTAAGCTAATTGGCACGCGCGACGCACCGATAGAATCAAGCGACGAGGATGAACCGTTAGCACAAAGGTTGCGAAAAAAATCGACTCCAAGAAGTCACTCACCGAACTCCCGTGTAATTAAGCAACCACTCAGCCTGCCGATTGATGATCAACCGATAGCCATGCGCTTAAGGAAAACGAAGGCACGCGCTGCTGCGGCTCTAAAGACCGTAATAAAACCCGTGAAAAAGGGTGCTGCGAAAAAAACGTCGAAAAATGCGACTAAGAGTGTAATCCCGGAGGATAGAGCCTCACCAATTAGTTTCCAGGACGGAAAAATAAATCAGCAAGGAGAATCTTCAAATCTCTTTTGTGACGAGACTTTAAGCATATCCGGTAATGTCTCGGACGAATACATTATAGATCGATCAGACGAAGACCCAATGGATATTGAGGAAGAACAAATTAAGGAGTATCGCGAAGATCTCGGAAAATCTGCAGGATCAAGAGTTATCACAACAAGAGATCACTTGTTCATGAGGAAGGATAATTATTTGTACTTCCTATCGGAAAAGGGAGAACTTTGCGACTGAAGGTTCCAAGACATTAGTAGAACGACGGTCGCTGCCTAAATTTCATAATTTAAAATTTAACGGCGTTAGCATAATAAAAAATAATGCGAAGCACCATGTAGCAATGGTAGTAAGAGACAAGGAAGGTGCATTAATTAATCGAGAAACATTTCCTGCGTTGTGCAAGCAGTTAACTAAGACGATTAAAGACGCCGGACTTCGTTCAATCAGTGTGAATAAAACGAAGGAAATTAACGGCATAGAATGGGAATCTCTAGTAAAGAACCTGCAAAATAGTTTCAAAAATACCCAGACAAAACTAATTATATGTCTCGGCGAAATTCATTACCCTCTGCCGGAGGAACGAAAAGAGATAATGGAGGAAGCACATGCCTCTGCAGTAGGAGGACACAAAGGTATCACAAAAACATACAATAGAATTCGCCAGCGGTACTACTGGGAAAATATGAAGATAGATATCCAAAAATTTATTGAACATTGTCTGCAATGTCAATTGAAGAAATTGGTCCGAGTAAAGACTAAACAGCCGATGATAATCACTGATACCCCGGATTCCGCTTTTGATAAAATTGCAATGGATATCGTCGGACCATTACCGGTAACCAGGAACGGAAATGAGTACATCCTAACAATGCAGGATCTACTAACAAAATATTCACTCGCGGTAGCTTTACCACGAGCCACATCGGCTAATATCGCAGACGCGCTTATCAAGCACTGTATATGCATTTTCCGTGCACCAAAAACAATTTTGACCGACCAAGGAGCAAATTTCCTAAGCGAACTGATGAAAAATGTCGCAAAGAAATTCAGAATTAAGCAGTGTCGAACAACTGCTTTTCATCCACAATCGAATGGATCTCTAGAGAGATCTCATCACTCGCTCGTGGAGTATCTAAAAATATATGTAAATCGTGATGAAGAATGGGACGATTGGTTGGAACTCGCTACATTTTCGTACAATTCAAGCGTTCACGAGGGAACAAAACACACCCCACACGAATTAGTTTTCGGAAAACTAGCTCGTCAACCATCATACGAAGCAGAACCCGACGAAGATGAACACCGCACTTATGGGGATTATCTAGTGGATTTGGCCACTAAGCTTCACGAAGTTCAGGAGATAGCCAAAAATAATCTCATCTCGTCAAAGGAAAGGTCCAAAAGATATTATGACAAGAGGATGAAACCAGTCGAATTTAATCTCGGAGACTGTGTATATTTGCAAAAAGGAAAGAAGCTAGGGAAATTAGGAGACTATTACACCGGGCCGCACGAGATCCTCGAAATTAAAAGGGATGGAAACGTGAAAATAAAAGTTGGCCGTGAGATAAAAATAGTGCATCCTAATCGGCTACGATACTCGCATATAAATCCTAACGACAGCAGTGAAGAGGATTAAAAAAAAAAGGGCGAATAAAAATGAATATACACACCGATGATAAAAATAATAATAATGAAATAATTATAAAATTTACAATAATTACACGAATACACCCCTTTCTACAGAATAACAATGGGAATACGATGCTACGTCGTAAAGATAGAAGGATTCCTCGACAATCACGAAAGACTCATCCCGAAGGAAATTGCAGTAGTATCCCTGTACGAGGCATACTTGGACAGTTGGATACTGGAACCACCTTACTTCCTTCATCATTTAAGGAAAAATGTAAGAAACACAAACCTCTGTATCCAGATGAGGGAACACGGTTTGGAATGGGAAGAGGGAGATACTCCATACTCCTGGATGTTCCAGCGATTACATAAAATCATTCAAACGGCTGAACGGATCTGCACTTACGGAAATCTTCAGATGGAATTTTTACGAGATATCACGGATTGTGAACTTGTGGATATGAAGGAATTCATACCGACGCTCAGTGAATTGCCAAAGTCCGAGTTACACTGTATACAACATGGAGTTATATTAAATTCAAAATATCGCTGTGCCCTTAATGATGCTATCAGGATAAGGAATCACATCCATCATCTGTGGTCTACCACGTACCCACAAAAAACGGGAGAAGATTCTCCAATATACAGTGAAATCATCGTTCGTCAAAAGATTAACGATACTGAGGAGCACTCAGAGGTAGAAGATAAAACCGCTACAGAAGAGAACGAAGAGCATGAGATTCTACCAGTGCCAAATAATTCACCGATAGTCGCAAGGAAAAAGAGATCAAAAACTGCAGCATTTCTAATCACTATGCTTACCCTCGGGTTGATAAATCAAAATGAATAAATTATGCAATAAAAAATAATAATAATAATAATAATTTTCATGAAACTAAAATTAATAGCCATTACGAAATACATTTAAGTGAATATATCCTCTCTTTATAGATTGATATAAAATGGATCCGAAAAAGTTATTGCTATTAGCAGTATTCGTCCGCTTCATTCATCAAGGAGAAACCCTAATCGGGTACGATTGTGGCGCAGACAAATTAAACATAACTACGCTCTCGCTATTGGACGTCGGAGAATGCGACATACCAAGGACAGAACCAAAGGTTCACCAGGCTTATATTCAACTACAAGAGAACGATTTTTCAATGACTCGAGTGATACAATGTAAAATTATAATCGACCGCACTATATATCACTGCGGAATGCACTCGCACAGCTCTATAGTATCTCAAGGGACATGAGAATACATGGTGGATTTGAGCTCTGACCAATGTGACGTAATACAACTTACGGGAACATATACCGTCACGTCGATCGTCACACTAGTCGGACTCAAGGGAAACGCTACATCCTCGCACAGCGTTACTCTCGCCGGAGCATTAAACAACGAAGGTACAGTATGCAGATCCTTACGGAACATGGGACGATTAGTCGTACAAGCAAAAGTGCACGTTACATTAACCGATTACTACACAATCGTCAAACCTAATACCAATCGGATCAAACTCCGATCAGGAATTTCGTGTGTATTAATGGATTTCAAGTGTTTGGATATTGAAGGCGGATACACATTTTGGGACGTATATCCTCCCGATCGTTGCCACTTCGATCGTTACGACATACTCTATCAAGGAACAGCATCCCGAATCACTAACGAAAAAGAAGAAGAATCACGGACTGTGTATACTGTTGAAACGAAGTCCGCAACATTCGCTTTATCCGTAAGAGGAGATTACACTCTGTGCGGATTTAAAATTATCATAACGGAGCATCCCAAATTATTTATAATTGATAATAAGGATCATAACCTCCTTAGTTTTAAAAAGGTCGATACGGAAGGCTTCGATTTATTTACGTATGTAAACACGAAGTTTATCTACGTGGAAAAACACATACGAAACGAATTAAATCGTATGTATTATGACGTCTTAGTACGAAATTGCAAAAAAGAACGAGAAGTATTACGAAGCGCTTTGAACCTGGCCACACAAGCACCTGATGAATTCGCCTATCAGTTGATGAAAGGACCGGTCCATATGGCATTAATCGCGGGAGAAGTTGTGCATATAATAAAATGCGTGCCCGTCGACGTAATTGTACGAAGGACAGACGAATGTTATCATCAATTACCAGTGACTTATCAAAACCGAAGCGTCTTCTTATCACCACGTACGCGGATAATATTCGAAGCTGGAACGCAATTACCTTGTAATCCAGTGATACCAACGATGTATAATTTAGACGACTCATGGTATAAATTTATACCCACAGCATCGGAGGCATTGGCACCTTCAGAAATTAAGCCATTCACAAAACCCACTTGGAAATACGTGAATCCGAGCCATCTCGCGACGTGCGGAATTTATTCACAAGAAGATCTCAATAAATTAAGAGATCATATTATGTTCCCGGCGAAAAGACCAGCAATATTAAATACAATAGCTAGATCGCTGGCCGGACAACCAACTCTCCGACAAGGAATATCCCTTACCAACCTACTCGACGAGGAAGCATTCGAGCAAATTACTCAAAATACCTGGAATCGTATATGGGGTTCGTTTTTAACATTTGGAAACGCGAGCGCTGGAATTCTGGGAGTAATACTCCTCTTTCGACACGTCAAGCTGCTCGCTGATACTATAATACATGGTTACGCGCTACATACCATGTATGGATGGTCCATACAATTAATAGGAGCAGTATGGAGTTCGGTAACACACTTATTGCTGCATTTGGGGAAGCATAAGGAAGAGGAACCACCTAAGACAGAAGAAGGACAACCACCGTATTATCGTGAAGAACAGCCTAAACCCGACGAAGTCAGCGCACCTCTCTATCCTCGTCACCAACTCGGTGCTGTTATAGCAACGAGTGCGAAGGGCAATGGCTCGACCGTAGCTTTTACCTTTGCTAAACCATAAAAATATAAAAAAGGGATGCGCTATGGAAGGGTTGAGTCGAAAAGCGTATAAATACGAAAGGTACAAATATTCTGAAAGTACTCGGCTCAGTGCAATCATGGAAACAACACGAATCTAGTATTCATCTCTCGTGGAATTTCAATTATTGTCAAAAAAAATATATACATATAAAAAATATATATACATATATTTAAATTTTAAAATCTTAGTAAAATATTCTCCTAAAAAATACGTTCTATAATCAGTGCGCTATTATTATATAAAATAATTAAATAAAAACACCAACAGCAACCAACAACAATGGCAACTACACCATTCTACGCGCGTTGGTTAAAAAAATAATCTACCAATGATCCGACTGTTCTTTAACGAACTAAGGACCATGGGCATTATTAACGGCCCAGCGCATATGGACGCCTTACCTGCGCGCGCAAGGGGAGACCGTGTGTACACCACATTACTAAGCCACAGCACACTCGCCCAGCAGATACGCGATCGCGCTGATCGTATTTTAAACGAAGCGGAGGATGAAGAACTACAGGGTCATATGGATCTCCTGGATTCCGGGAGGAGTGCAAACCCCACTAACAAAAGTGAGGAAACACGGAACCTCCGCCCTCGGCGCAGGGATATCAATAAAATTAAAAGGGACGAAATCACTCAGGCCCATATTTACGAGGAGGAAGCCGCAAAAGCATGGCTGCGCCAAATCAGCCAGGACGAGATGGATTTGGCCACTCGGCTCAAAATTTCGCAGCTATTAAAAACTAGTAGCCCTAATACCGAGGACGATCAACCCTCCACTTCAAGGATTAAAATAACTTCGACTACGATTATAAAAAAGAAGATATTAAAACGACCAGCCCCCGCGCAAGACGAAGCAGCCGCCGGACAGGAGGGATCAGCCGCAAAGCGAATAGCCCTAATGCCGCTCGATGAACATACCACGGTCAACTGCTCCAACTTGGACAAAATCCTGGCCAGTGTCGATACCGAACAACTTCCGGAATTAAAATTTCTGGACGATTTGGACGAGTATCTCGCAAATTTGTCTACCGTCAAATTACCGGAGTTGACAATATTGCCGATCACCAACGACCAACCACCCAGGGATGACGATCAGGGTGAACATACGTACGAAGGCCTTGATGAAGTAATGCAAGATCTTCACGAAATCGAGCAGTCACCTTCAACATCACTGGGAAGAGAAGCATGCCTCGCCAAGTTTTTCGAGGAGAATACAACTCTGAACCTGCTACCCGGTTGGACGGTCACGTTCCCAGACGGGCTCACGGTGAGCCTGTCGGGAAGTAGCAGAGCGCCATCACCGACATCATCCGAGGAGGAACTCACTCGGATCAAAATTACGAACCTCCCGGAAGACAATAAAGTTGCCGCCACCCAGACAGCACCGGACGACACTCTCGTGTGAAAAAAAAGTGAAGTGTGCGTGAATCATGCGTGAAAACGAACATTCCATAGAAACAATATCTTAATCTTATATATACCCATATATATTGTGACGTGATTTTTCGATCACTGTCACAAAAATCAACATTTTTCGGTTACGGCTATCGATTTAGTTCGGTTAGCCCGTTATAGTTCCCGCTTTACTGCTCTGCAGCTGCCCACGTACCGTCCAGCTCTCGTTTAAGTAAGATTCGT
>JAPYZC010003960.1:0-11086 GCA_030522665.1 Ichneumoninae sp. A BG-2022a
ATAAGTTGTTTATTCGTGCTTTTAAAAATTATTATTAGTTTTTATTTATTTATAATCTTAGTGTTTTTACGTGTTGGTTATACTATTTATTATATTTTTCAGTTTGCGGCTCAGTGCAAGATCTCCCGAGCATTCTGCGTTTTGCTACGAATCAGCTGTCAAGACTATATACCTACTGTGATTTTTATGTTATTATTATTTAACCTTATGGGTGATTAGTGCGTGATAAATGTGACATTAATTTTTTTTTCATCGGAAATACTATTCTCTTTTTTTTCTTTCTTTGACAGATAGGATAAAAAAAATCGTTCCAAAAATAGAAAAGTCGTTGTGTGACGTATTCCCTTAAAATCGCGTTCTCTATCGACTCGGCTGTGAACCGAGGAGTGGTTCGAAACTCACCAGGCGGCAACGCAGGCCTCGATCTTCAGATTGTACTCGAGATCGATGAGACCGCAGTTCGTCAGATTGGAGGGCGGCAACGGCGGTATCTCGAGCCTCTGCTCGTAATCCGCAGTGCCTCCGGCCTCGACGGGCCCTTTGCTGACTTCCGCCACGACGATTTTGTCTCTCTTCGTGTCGGTGCGCGGAGTCGTTGCTCGAAATGTAACGATTTTTCGCAGCACGAGCTTAATCGTGTCGACGATCACGTTCGACTGGTTGTCGACGGTTACTCTTATTGGCATCGCCTGACCCGGCACATATCCACGCACCGGCAGAGTAACGTTGACTTTCAATGGTTGCGAACCGCAGCACAGACAACAGAAAGTTTTCGTCATGTCTTGATTGACCGGCTCGACTGCCCTCGGCTCGCGGTTGAGATCAAAGTTCGACACCACCGTGAAGGCTGCTTTGACCTCCTGATCGAACTTCCAAGGCCGATCGAGGATCGCCTTTACAGTGTAGCGCACGTGTCCCCACTCGGCTTCGAAGCTGCTCGGCAAACTCGGCGGTAGCGTGCAAGCGAAAGGATAAACGTGCTCGCCGGCCGGTAATTCGACTTCACCACCTGACAAACAAATAAATTTATAAAAATATGCATATATATTATTTCAACTATGGTGGATGATAAATTGTGGAGGGATGATATATGTTTTCATTATTGTTAAACAGCAATGCGTAAACTACATTCATTCTCCATTGAATAATCATAAAAAAGAATAATAATTGCAATATTTATTTTTTTTTACAGAAAACAAGAAAAACTTGTATTGTCGCGTACCGCATCGCGTGCGGCGGAAGACTTGCTCGGCGAAAGCGCGCATACGTATTTGTCACGCAATTTATTTTTACCCGATGCCGATCCAACGACATAATATTGTTGACTGAAGTATTCCTCATGGCCGGTTACGGTCTGCGATTCGTTCTCGTATCTTCCCTCGTTGTTGAGTTCTTGTCTGTCGGTTGCCCAGCACGTGTTCGCCTCGCCCTTCACCTTCACATTCAGTCCTGCAATAACGAACAAACATTGCTGATATCGTCATATGCGTTTGTTTTACCACGGGTAAACCGGAAACAAAAACTCCAGGGTTACACGGAAGTACGTTTTAGGGACAGTTTTGGGACGAAAAAATGTAATACGGAGGTTGGAGCACTGCACGATGGTCAAACGAGTGCTACGTTTTTATAGTAATTTATACAAGATTTACGCATCGATTGATTATAGCTGCATAGCACGGAAATATTTCTGAAATGTTTCGAATTTTTTTCTTTTTATATTTAATTTTTTTTTGTCCGCTCACAAATTTTACATTGAAATGTGTCAGAAATATTTCGCTAAAATTTTCTAAAAACATTTCACAAATTTTTCTAAATGTTGGAAAATATTTATTATTAGATATCTTTCTGATATATTCAATAAGTTATCAATATTTTAGTGCTGTAGATATTGTTCATTATTTTAAACACATGCACTGCACTTAATCTATAGGATTCCTGTAAACCCCTTCAAGAATATCAATAACACGTGGTGTTATGACACATTAAATAGTCGAACTGTATTAAAATATATCCACGAAGCATGGATTTTTTTATTTTTCGTTCCTTCTGAACGTAGTTCAGTACACATCGGCTAATATTCGCAATTATTCAAATTAACTATTCGCAAATATTCAAATTATTTTTTCACCGTTTCAAAAATATTTCAGATGTATGAAGTATATTTCTGAAATATTTTGGAAATGTTTCGTTAGAATACTTTAAAACACGATTTCCATATATTTCAGAAATATTTCGGAATATTTGAAAGATTTAAAATATTTCATGGTACATGGGAAGTGGCTGGTTATTTGTATTAAAATAGATGCCCTTAATCTGGAAAAACATTAACTGCAATGGATTAGCAAAAATACTCGTTTGTGCTAATCTTCGAAAAAGTACATATTTGTTCAATTTTTTCAAAGAATAATCCGGAATTTTTACTTCACTTTGATGCATTACGGCTCATTCTTTTCCTTGAAAGGATGGTCTACGAATTCACTATCTAGAAATTGGACGGTATGAGTGCGTTCTTTAATGCAGTTCTGATGTGTTCGGCTAAATCCAGAAACATGCAGCTGAAATAGGTGTTCTTATATTTCAGTCTGCTCTCAGTTCAAGGTTTAGTTTTGATACAAAACTGCCCTGATAAGCGTTCCTTTGTTATCAAAGCGGCCGAAATGTGTCCCGATGAAAGAATCGGATCTACCGTTTCTACCGCTGGTAATTAAAAAACCCATTAGCAGTGGACAGTAATAAATTTAAAAATTACAGCTTTTTGTTTACCCATCGACAAAATTTCTTCATTAACAAACAGCTGCCATTTGTAAATGGAAAGTACTATCGAATATCTAGACGATGAAGTCGTAGAGCATTTAAAAAATCGAACGGAAATTGCGGATTACTCTTTGAAAAAACTGAACGAATATTTACTCATTTGCTTATGTATTTATTGTTAATATTTTTGCAAATTCATTGCAATTAACGTTTTTCTAGCTTAAGGACATCTGCGGTAATACAAATAACCATTCACTATAATCAATAGACGCGTAAAAGTTCGATAAGCGACTAATAATGTAGCACTCATTTGACCAGTGTGAAGCGCTCGAACTTCTTTAAGATAGTCCTTGCGAGTAGTGTTCACTTCGCATAAGTTTCAGAGAAATGAGAGGGAATTGCAAACACTTCTGGATGGTATAAAAATCTGAAAATAATCAAGCATATGAAAGGTGCTCAAAAGATTCATTTTGCATAATAATAATTCCAAAATGTTATTAACAAATTGATGCAAAATAAAATTATTCTGGCTGAGGGACTGCGGTTGATGGCCAATTGGCAATGTCTATGTGAACGCAGTAACTACATAGACAGATATATCTGATATTGTATAAACTACATGATATTCTCGATAAATGCACTTTTACTACTACTAAAATTATTCAACAAAATTCCCGGAAAGCTAACTTAAAAAAAAGAAAACGATTCGTTCATTTTGCTTCCTCATAGAGGAAGCTTTTTCTGAATATGTATGCATTTTTTCAGATTTTTAAATTCACTTTTTGTTTTATAACTTCCTACACATTTTTCCCATCTAAGAGTGAATTTAAAAATCTGAAACGATTCATACGTATTCATAAAAGTGAAGGAATCATTATTACAAAAAAAAGTTCGATTTCCGGACGATTTGCTGATTAATTTTATTTTCATAAAGTTGTTAATAAAATTTTTGAATTATTACGCAAAATGAATCTTATCAGCACCTTTAATATGCTTGATATTTTTCCAATTTTTATACCATCGAGAAGTATTTGCGATTCCCTCTAATTTCTATAAAACTTATGCGAAGTGAACGCTATTCGCAACGACTATCTTAATAATTTCAATAAATCCTCCAGCGTGTCCGTCAGTCAATCACCGAACAGATCGCGGCCAGCTCGAACCGCCCTCGGACAATCGAGGTTTAACTGTACAACACTGTAAACGCTGAAGGAAGAGCGGGAGCGCGCGGCTTAGACGAGCCTACGCTATCTCCCCGCGACCCTGTCTGGAAATAATCCGACGACTGGTCGCCGAACGAAAGAGAGACGAAACCAGCGGCACTTGACGTCAGAAGTCAAAATATATTCGCACCGCGTTTAGCTCGATGATGGCACGGATAGCGACGGATTTAAAAAAGATCTCCGGTACGCCTAACGTAAGCGTGTGTACGCCGATTCAGTCACACACGATTAACGTCTATCCGCGATGCACGCGGTTAACCGGGGACAGACCGGGCCAGCACAACGCCGCGAATATTTTCAACGATAATGGGAGAATATTATATGCGGGCGTGGAGTAAAACGTACACGCCGCACCGGAAGCTATAATTAAACATCGCGAGGGTGGGCCGAGGCGATTCGCACATGTAGACGGCAAATTCCCAACGAAGTATATAGAGCATGTTCACAAAGTAACAAATAAGAAAAATCTGCGTCTATCGTTCACGATACGCGTTATCGCGATGACTTAAAGCAATCCCTAGCGAAACTCGTGCAAAGACGAATTCGGACTTGCATCGTAGTCGCATTCGCACTAGGGCTGTCTGGCCATGCATGGGCGAGTTGCGCGACTTTTACGAGACTCCGGATACACTGGAATAAGATCGATCGCTCTGTGCAAAATTTTAACCTTCAAGTACACGCCTCTGATTCGATGGACTCGAGCGATCTCCGTGCAGCTGTAAGTCAAATAAACATGGCTATACAACGATGGTCGCAAGGGTTACAGGAAAGACGTTAAAATTAAGTTTTTACGCGAGTCTAGAAAACGCAAACTTTTTCACATTGTGCATTTGTCCGCGGTAAAAAAAAAATTGTAAATTTAATGTACTGGACTGGAAGGTGTTATGCAAAAGCTGGCACATTAAATTTAGGGTACACAATTGTGACGAAAAATTAATATACTTTTTCATTGAAATTTAACTAAATTATAAAAATGAAAGTATTTTTATAGCACATAAGTAAAATAGATTAAAACCATTAAGTATTTCCAATGATTTTTATACGCTGAACATTAATTTTTCATCACAATTGTACATCAAATTTAATATACCAATTTTTGCAAACAGAACTTCCACTCCGGTCATTAAATTTCATACGATTTTTTTTTTACAGTCTCTATTCGAAGCCGACGGTTTCTTCAATTGCGTTATGGAAAGCTTCAAAGATCGCGGATATATCGATGACACGCGATGCTGGAAGGACTCGACTGTTGCGCAAGGCGTATCCGGTGCGAAGCGAGTCGACACTCTAAACCGTACAAAAAATAAAAATCATAAAAAATAAAAATTAACAGAACAACTCACCGCGAATTTTCTTGGTCGAATTTAATCCAACGACGACGCGTCCCGTCACCGTCTGTCCCGGATAGTAAGTGCTCCATGGATTGTCAAACACGATTCGCAGATCTTTTAGACCCATTGTTTGTTTGTGTTAACTCGGTGAGTTTTAATTCGAGGACCCAACCTAACCAACGTGTGCTCCACCGCCGAGCAGTCACGGCCGTTAGGCGTCGGACTCGCTACGATTCTCGCTCGGTGCTCCTTCCTACTCTGCTCGGCCGTTTCCCCACTCACTCGACTGCGCCCTGTCGCTCGCTGTCAGCGCGACTGGCACTGTCCAGCCGATAGTTACGTGTGTCGAGCGGATCGTCGTTCCTTTTTTTTCGGTAAAACACAGAGAGATGCGGCCGTCTATATCGAGCCTCTCGCGTGCTCTGGCGTTGCGGTAACGAAACGGTGGCGCCCCTACACACCGGGCGAATCCCAACACGGCATGCGCAGACGCCTGTCTCTCGTCTCGTCGTTCTCGAAAATGACGTCACTGATAAAAATGATGACGAACAACGACGTCACGAATCAATGACGCGAGGTCATGCGCTTTCACATACCGGTCGATGCCTGATCACCAATTTATTCGCACCGAAAGTCGGACGATTATTGTTTACAATCGATCCAATCTTTGCGAACAAAAATAGAACCGTTTTTGATAAGTATTTGTTAAGTGTTAACTTTTTAATGCAAGTACTCTTTAATGTAAATACTCTTTAATGCAAGTACTCTCTAATGTAAATACTCTTTAATGCAAATACTTTTTAATGCAAATACTTTTTAATATAAATACTTTTTAATACAAATACTTTTTAATGCAAATACGTTTTAATACAAATACTTTTCAATGCAAATACGTTTCAATGCAAATACTTTTCAATGCAAATATTTTTTAATGCAAATACTTTTTAATGGAAATACTCTTTAATGCAAGTACTATTTAATGCAAGTACTCTCTAATGTAAATACTCTTTAATGCAAATACTTTTTAATGCAAATACTTTTTAATGCAAATACTTTTTAATGCAAATACTTTTTAATGCAAATTCTTTTTAATGCAAATACTTTTAAATGCAAATACTTTTTAATACAAGTACTTTTTAATGTAAATACTTTTTAATACAAGTACTTTTTAATGTAAACACTCGTTTCATGAAATGCAATGAACAATGAAGAAAATAATGGACTCTCCTGGAATGAGTCAGACGATTACTCGCAGGTCTCTTCCCCCGCACCTGACTAACGTGGAACCCCCCCCCCCGGAGAAAGATTTCCCGAACGTATTTTTCCGATCGACCGGTGTCGTGACCCACATCGGAGGCAGGAGTGGCCCCGCGTGCATATCCGCGACTGCGATTAGTACATGTGCAAGGGTCAATTACGTATACGTCGAATTGGAAGAAAAAAAGAACGAAGAAATTAAAAGAAACAAAAAATTACAGCATGCGCCGCTCTTATCGTCTCGAAAAATCTTGGAAAGTAAGCCCAGCCGTATGTATTTTTCCAGCGCCCGTTCGGGGTGGGTTGGAGGAAAGCCGCACGCGCGGCCATCCACTCGCCGATTCGAGACGGTGTGCAGTAACAACGAGAAGGGTTCGCGCGCAAGCTCCGTCGAGAGGGGGCTATTGATCCGGTTCATCGTCGGTGTCGCTGGACGTGGACACTCGGTGCACGGTTGCACGCCGTAAATATACCGCCCAAGCGTGCGCGCCCCGTCGAACGTTTCAGAAGCCCTCAGTCGGATACAGTGTCGTTTTACGGTAAATACGGCCAAAATGGTCGACGGTGTTTTAGAGGACGGCCCGCTCATACGGCCCGTCGATTCTGGTGAGTTAACAAAAGAAAACCCAAAAAACAATTGAACCGAAACGGCGATAAAAACAAAGCATTCGTAAATCCGTCCGTTCGATCGCCGAGGCGTTCGGCCCAGCCAGCTGGTATCCTCCCGTGCACTTACCTGCCGCCAGACGAAGCCCTCGTCGTCGGGGATCGATCCGATATTCTCGGCTCGGGACGATTCTCCGTATCTGACGTTCGCCAATTTATTCACCCCGAATTACGTGCGGAGGCAAAAGTCGCTTGCACGCCCGCGATTGCCGATGAATCATCCCGAGCCGCGGGGTCGTCGAAGCCAGAGCCATTGACGGATGGTCCTTCGACGACCCCGATCGCGATCGTCGAACATCTCCGTTACTCGGCAATGCCAACATCTCGGGAGATCCCCATTGCCCCCGAGATCGTTGCGTGTCGATGACAAAAAAAAAAATTGAAACATAAAAACGAAGGATTTTTTTATTAATTCATTAATTTTTCATTTCAGTGTCTACGGCGACTCTCATCGTGCTATGCATCGGTGTAGTGACCGTTGTGTGCGCCGCCGCGATGACCTGGTGGCTATGCCGCCGGCGCCGGGAGCACGTAAAGCTGAGCATCGACAAGTCTCTCGCGTTTCGACCGCCTCACCGTAAGCCGACGGCGGTAAAGAGTCCCGGCAGCACGAGCCACTATCTGAAGAAGAGTCCGAGCCCGACCGGACCGGCCAAGAGTCCCCCGGGCACCGGTGGACAGACCCCGAGTCCAACAGGTTCCCAGCCGTCGCAGCACTCGAACAATCCGTCGTCGCAGCCGAGGAGCCCGACGGGCTCGGGCACGCCGGTTCAGACGCCGTCGGGCGAAGTAACGTTGACCTTGGAGAACGAGAAGGACAAAGCCGAATTGGAAACGAGCGAGAAGGCCGAGCGCGGCGGTGTACCGAACGACAGCAACAAGGACGGCCTCGGTCAGCTGGTCTTCAAGCTTCGATATCAGGCCGATCAGAACGCCCTGGCCGTGACGGTCGTTAAGTGCAAGGGACTGCCGGCTCGCGGACAGCAGAACGTCACGAGCGATCCTTACGTCAAGCTTCAGTTGTTCCCGGACAAGCAGCACAGAGTCAAGACGAGGGTACTGAGAAACACCAGGGATCCCGTTTACGACGAGGATTTTACGTTCTTTGGGATATCGCAGAGTCAGCTACAGGTGGGGATAATAACCATGGTTCTATCTGGACGAGAGATCTGCTCTGCAATTGTCGTTGTGTTATCTTATTCTTTTCGGTTTTCTTTTTTTTTTGTTTTGTTTTCCAGAAAATCAGTCTCCACTTCGTGGTGCTGAGCTTCGACAGGTACTCCCGCGACGACATGATCGGCGAAGTTGTTTGTGACCTATCATCGGTGAACGGCCTGGAGGAAGCTGACAACCAGCTGATATCCCTGTGCCGCGAGATTTGTCCCAGGAGCTTGAAGGTATAATCCCGAATAAATATGCGGACATCATTTTTATTATACATTTTTTATTTTATTTATTTTATGGAACTCATGCATGAAAAGCGCTACTTTTTGGGCCTTAGGAGTGGTGTAAGTGGCGCTTTACAGCCAAGTGCGCTGTACCCCGCGCATACGCACATCGGGCCGATTTTACTTTACGCATCTTTCTGGTACACTGCTGTTCATGAATGCCCTAGTGGAACTGGTGCAACCACGGATTCGGGGTTGCATCGTAGTCGCAGTCGCACTAGGATTGAGTTGAGACTTCGGGTATACTGAAATAAGACTGATCGCTTTGTGCAAACTTTTAACCCTTAAGCAACTCTGTTTTGATGGACTCGAGTAATCCCCATGCAACTAAAAATGAAATAAATAGACTATACAACGATGGTTACAGAAAAACAACGCCAAAATAAAGGTTATCTACGAGTCTATAGCAAGTTACAATTTTGAACATTGTGCATTAGTCTATTGAAGCCTGCCGATGGTCACCTCAGTTCCGTTAGGGTGCCTGGTCAGTTTTCCTATAGCGGTCCTATTCAGATCGTCCAGGCATTCATGGACAGCACACTTTTAATCCATTTCATTACACACACTTCTCGTACTTTACGCACACTTCTCTTACGTTAGGCACGCATCTCGTACTTTACGCACGCTGGGTGTACAACGCCACAATCAGCAGGCATTCGTTACATAATAGTACTTAGCGATACAAGTGCGGTGAAGTTAACTTTATACACAGGCTGTGAAGTGAGTCACCCGAACCGCACGAGTACCACAGGAGTGCTTCACCTCACAGTTCGCTTTGCCGCACTTCTATCGCAAAGTACTATCGCGTTTCCCCCCGTTATAGGCATTGTGCATGTAGAGGGTCGGCGCCGGTCAGTCGCCAGTCCCGCTTGCGGCCGCAGCCGACTTCCCCATTGTATCGCATGCACCTTGGCATTTCTATCGAGGACATAGGGAAACTGCAGAAAACCTATGCCGATAACCAATCTCCGTCGATCTCAGATTCCCTTTCACGGAGCCGGAGCTACGTCGTGATTCGCCGAGAATGTAAACATGGACTAAAGTTACCCTACCGAACTCGCCACCGACCAAACCTCTGAAAAAACCACAGTGTCCAGATAGACAAGCGCCACGAAAAGTAGCAGTTGACGCTATCCCAGATAGAAAAGTGACGGCACAGGATCCACTCGGTACTAGCACGGGAACGCACGCCGTGCCGGCATAATGCGGACATACATGTCTGTTTTGATACCACAAATCTACTTGCACGGTTACAGCTCACCGTGGAGTTTTACAGCGAGCTGGAACTGTGCAAGCAGACTTCTGGTATCAAAACGCCGTGCCGTCACAATATCGTCACATGTGGACATACATGTCTGCATTGTGCCATCACGGCGTGCCGAATGTTACGGCACGCTTTTTTTACTGGGATAATTGCGACATGTGCTGCACTTGATGCAAATATTGCGCCAACTGCTACGTTTCGTGGCGCTTGTCTATCAGGGTGGTTTATTGTCAAAACGTAACCGACCAAACCACGGTGAAAACCACGGGCCCCGCGGACCCGGAAGTTCCGTAGGAATCTTATGATGTGGTGGGTTTTAAACTAACCACTATCCGAATAAACTCCAGCGAGCTTGCAACACGGTGGTATTGTCGTCAAAACTTTATGACGGATCATTTTGTTGCCTCCCAAGACCTGTCGGGCTTGAAATACGCGATCGGAAATTATAAGAGCTGAAAGCTATTTAAAAATGGCTTTAAGTCTTTTAACATTTCGCATCGGAAATTTCAAGGTGTGGGAAACAGCCCAAATCCAACGACGCTTTCCGCGGCCCCTTCAATGAAAAATTCAACAGTGGTTTCAACGTGAAGCCAACTTTGACCTCACCCATTTGAAACCGTCGTTTGAGTTCATCCTAATAGTGGTTGTACGATGATTTCGACAATAAAACAACCTTCCCGCAAGGTGGGTTGAAGGTAGTTTCGACAATAAAAACACCTCGGTTATTTTAAAAGCCACCAGGCCGCAAGCTCTCCTCCGAACTTTTGGGCCCGCTGGGCATGTGATTTTTGCAGTGGTTTCTGCGGTTACGTTTTGACAATAAACCGCTGTGGTGTTCTTGGTGGTAACCATCGTGCCTTTTCACGATGGTCGAACCCGCAAGGGTACATACTTGAGACATGCACACCCTACAATTACGCGTGTTAATCACGTATGTATCTGGAGCTATGTCCCGCCCATATTTTAATTCTCGAGGAAACCACGGCACAGGAACTCGAACCCTCGACCTGCCCGTGCTTTGGTTTAGAAGCGAGCACGCTAACCACCCCTAGCGGTCTCGGCCACCTGAGAAGCCACGGTGGTTACCACCGAGAAAACCACGGTGGTTTATTGTCAAAACGTAACCGCACAAACCACTGTTAA
>JAPYZC010003961.1:0-11085 GCA_030522665.1 Ichneumoninae sp. A BG-2022a
TACTGTGCATACGACTGGCGTGCATTTACGGTACCGCTGTGTGAGTCTATGCGAGCCCGAGCGTTCTTGAATTGGCTTGTTGTTTATAGCGTGCAACAAAGTAAGAATACGAGAATTTCGCGCAATTGTTCGGATAATAGAAACTCTATCCGAACCAGCGGCAGTTCGGATAACAGAGGGTTCGGATAATGGGTGTTCGGATAATCGAGGTTCTACTGTATCGTAATTTACTATTTTTCAACACATGGACGTAAAATCTCGCTTTCCGTTCATGCGAGGTGAGCGCATAAAGGCACTTTTACGCATCGCGTGCAAGAAACATACTACGCATAAGTATAAACGCAATACGGTCTTTTTGCTCGCACTAGTGCGATAAAGTGCCTTTCTGCGCCCACTTCGCAAAAACGAACAGTGTGATTTTCGTGAGTTTGAATTTCCTGACTCGTGTGAATGGCGCACTCGTCAAGAACTCCCTTTCTACACCCTTGGCATACAAATAACTATTACAGATGCATAATGACACGATGTTTCATAGCTTCACCGTATTTCTTCCTTCATCTCCTGTTTCGAGCATTTTGTCGTATTTCCAAATTTCAATCAATCCGCAACGAAATAAATTTTGGCAGACCGGTATGATCGGGTCTCTTCCGCATCTGCTGATGACAACGATCGTCCCTTGCGGTGGCATGCTCGCCGATCACCTGAGGAAGCGTGGAATAATGACGACGACCAACGTCCGGAAGCTCTTCAATTGCGGTGGATTTGGAATGGAGGCGCTCTTCTTCCTCGTTGTCGCAAACGCCACGACCCACAGAAATGGCACGGCAGCGACCGTCGCTCTGACGATCGGTGTAGCTTGCAGCGGTTTTGCCATTTCCGGTTTCAACGTAAATCATCTGGACATCGCCCCGAGATACGCCAGTATTCTCATGGGAATGTCCAACGGCATAGGGACCATCGCTGGATTGCTCGTGCCATTTTTCGTCGAGAACATCACGAAGAACAAGGTATGGGACATTTTTTGGTTTTTTTTTTTTTGTTTTTTTTTTTTTTTTTTTTTTTTTTAAGAAATTGTTTCCGTTTTCCGGTCAGTTTGGATTATCGAGAGTGTCGAATTGTTTTCAGGACGCCCACAGTTGGAGAAACGTTTTCATCATGGCGGCGTGTGTCCACTTCTTCGGTGTGACGTTCTACGCGATATTCTGCTCCGGCGAACTTCAACCCTGGGCCGATCCAACCGCTGAGGAACAAGCAAGCTGGAATCCACTGGACGATCTCGGTCAAACCAAGCCTCCTGTACCACCGCCACCAAAAATCATGCAGTCCGAATTCATCGTAAGTTCGATTTACGTAATTTGCTTGTGGATTTCGATATGCCTTTTCGGGCTCTAATCCCGAACAATTGGGAAAAGGTGCAACGTAATTCACACATGACATTTTGCGCATAGCTTTTTCTTTGGGAGAAAGTTCGATGAGCGTTTTTGACTTCCTCACAGAGGAAGCCATTGATGCTATTTTTAATCTATCCTTCACTGGTGATTACAAAACTGCAAGAAAGAGTTTTCAAAAAATTCCAAACCGCGTAAAATCTCTGGTGGGGCTTCATCGATCTTCATGAAAATTGCAAACTATGCAAATTAGTTTTAAACTAATTTAATATAGCATAGTTTAAAACATAGTTTTAAACTATGCAAATCTGCCGCGCACGCACACATAATGTATGTTAAAATCGTCAGCCTGAAATCGCATTCCCGACGTTTTAGACTGTTTTATTACATAGTCTAAATAAACATAAAAAGATGAATCATTTTTTTGTTATACGAAACGTAGTTTTCTCTATGAGGAAGCAAACAATTGCCAGCTAATCAACATGGAAAATACGATACATCGGAGGTTGGGTGCTTCACACCAGTCAAATGAGTACTATATTTTAAAATGTATGGTTATTTATGTGACAGCAGACGTTCTTGACCTGGAAAAAAATTAATTGCAATGATTTTGCGAAAATATTAACTGACTTGTGCTAATTTTCGAAAAGATCCATATTCGTTCAGTTTTTTCAAAGAATAATCACCAATTCGTGCTCGATTTTGATCTATCGTGGCTCATTCTCTTCCTCCAAAGTTGCTCTACAACTTCACCGTCTAGTTGTTCGAAAGAATTCTCTATTTAAAAATGACAGCTGTTTGTTTACGAAAGAATTTCGTCGCTGGATAAACAAAACGGTGTCATTTTTAAACGGAAAATACTATCGAATATCTAAATGGTGAATTCGCAGGGCATCAATCAAGGAATCCAATGAGCCGTTATATATCAAAATCAAGCAAAAATTATTATTATAAAAATTATATATCAATTATTATTATTATATAAAAATTATTATTATTATCGGATTATTCTTTGAAAAAACTGAAGAAAAAAAACATGTAATCTTACGAAAATTAGCACAAACCAGTTAATATTTTCACAAAACCACTGCAATTAATGTAGGTTAAGGACATCCGCTATAATGCAACTAACCATCAACCACAATGAATACAAGCGTAAAAGTTTCTATGACCGACTTTTAAAAATGACCCCTCATTCGACAAGTGTGAAGCACCGGATTGCCCAAACGCTTTAATCTACAATAGCCTCGAAACAGACGCGATAAAAAAAAAAAAAAAAAAACCTGTTGATTCGTTTATCTCAGAAACAACCATCTCTGGACGTGAACGCTGGATGGGACGACGCCGCCTCGGCTCGTCCGAGCAAGGCCTACACACAACAGGACAGAATCGATCAGAATCCTGTTATAAATTACGGTGCAACGGAGAGCAACGCGAACAATCCCTTTCACTCGACAAATCCGTTTGCGTCGGACGTGAGCGCGTCATTGGTCCAACCACCGGCCAGGGACGACTACACGCACGACGTAATGAGCTATGCGACCGGTGCACCGAGCGTCCAGGGTACGACGACGAGTGCGAGCGAAAGATCCGATTTGCCTGTGTCATCGGGACAGCAACCTTACGGATGGCATGCCGGTAACACCGCGATGGAGAATCAGCAGTGGGATTAAAAGTGGGTAATATATCCGTCGCTTGATATCTCGGGAGGTCCCCGTCGGGCAAGGTCAGTAGTTTAAGGTAGTACTAGCGCAATGACTGACGCCGCCTAAGTTTGAGAGGAATAAAAGAGAATTACAAACACTTCTCGATCGGATAGAAATCTGAAAAAAATCAAGCATATGGAAGATGCTGATAGGATGGTTCGTCCATAATAATGATCCCAAAATGTTATTCGTTTCCTTTATGTTAACATTTATTTAAAATCGTAATTTTCAAGTACTAGATCAAATTCTGAAAAAATTCATACGTATTCAGAAAAATTAACAAATCATTTCCGTAAGAAAAAAAAATTTGTTGCCGGATAATTTGTTGCACAATTTTTTTTTCAGTAATTTGTTATGAACATTCTGAAATTATTATTGTGCACAAATAATCTTTTCAGCACATTTTATATGCTAGAATTTTTTCAGATTTTTTCTCATCGACAAGTGTTTGTAATCTTTGTCTTCTTTCTCTCGTTTGAGAGGAATAAAAGAGAATTACAAACACTTCTCGATCGGATAGAAATCTGAAAAAAATCAAGCATAGGGTAGATGCTGATAGGATGGTTCGTCCATAATAATGATCCCAAAATGTTATTCGTTTCCTTTATGTTAAAATTTATTTAAAATCGTAATTTTCAAGTATTAGATCAAATTCTGAAAAAATTCATACGTATTCAGAAAAATTAACAAATCATTTCCGTAAGTAAAAAAAATTTGTTGCCGGATAATTTGTTGCACAATTTTTTTTTCAGTAATTTGTTATGAACATTCTGAAATTATTATTATGCACAAACAATCTTTTGAGCACTTTTTATATGCTAGGATTTTTTCAGATTTTTTCTCATCGAGAAGTGTTTGTAATCTTTGTCTATTTTCTCTCGAACTTAGGCGGCGTCAGTCATTGTGCTATACTACCTTAACCGGCACGCTTTGACGATCGCACAATTCTTCGATCGACGATCGAGGACACGAAGGGGTCGAGGAACAGCGAACGGGGTCTCACGGTGATCTGCGCTGTAACACAAAAAAAGAAAAAAAAATTAAATTTAAAAAAAAAACGGAACGAGGATTTGGAGACGAAAGACGTGACGAAAATTGAATCACACGTTTCGTGCAAAACTCGGCGAGCTTCCTTATCGGTACATATGGTTATTTCGTGTACTTTTCATCCGAATCGTTGGGCTAAAGAAAATTCCGGTAATTCATTTGTCTCTCTCTATCTCTGTGTATTGGATATAGATGTTTATTAACGCGTGAGTGGAAGACTGTATGAGTGAGTCACCCTGCGGCCCCGTGACGAACCGCGACGGGCAGCCTCGAGCAAACTTCGGGATTGTTCGTTGCGATGGAGAAATTGTCTGAGATCGAAAGATCGAAAGACACGGTCCTCATTGTTTCCCAAAGATGTACACAAACACCGACATTCTTCGTACGAAAGTAATGCCTAAGAGGGCAGGCGATAGTGCTGTAAATGATTACGACTAAAAAATCAGAAAGTACTAAAATTAAGGAAAGAAAGTATATTTATGTCATCGACAAACAAAAAAAGACAAAAGCTACTTGTAATAATTTCACGGAAGTGCTGAAGAGTAGCTTATTTTATATACACATATGACAATTGGCGCGGTTCGTACCCGACGAAGTGGAGTTGATAAAAAAAAAATTAGAGTCTTACATATTTTTCGGAAAATTATTTGTTTGTTTGTCTCAATTTTCAAGAGTCGGAGGAGTCGCCCTAGAGGCCTCCCAGGCCATTATAAAATTATTATAGTGTGCGATAAAATTCATCGAAGATTTATCGAACGGAAATTTGTCATTTTGAGTCCGGAAATACGTCACTTCCGGTCAGAAAATCTCATTTTTCGACCGGAAGTGACGTCACATCGAAAGTACGTCACATTCGCATTGAAAATGTTATTTTTCTATCGGAAGTCACGTCATACTAGAAATTTATCACTTCCGGTCGGCAAATGCGATTTTAAACCCGGAAGTGGCGTCATACCGAAAATAGGTCGTTTCCGGTCGAAAAATAAGATTCTCGAACCGGAAGTGGCGTGATACCAAAAATACGTCGTTTCCGGGCGAAAAATGAGATTCTCAAACCGGAAGTGGCGTTATACTAAAAATACATCGTTTCCAGGCGAAAAATGAGATTCTCAGACCGGAAGTGGAGTCATACCAGAAATACGTCGTTTCCAGGCGAAAAATGAGATTCTGAGACCGGAAATGGAGTCATACCAGAAATAAGTCACTTCCGGTCGGAAATGAGATTCTGAGGCCGGAAGTAGAGTCATACCAGAAATACGTCACTTCCGGTCGGAAATGAGATTCTCAAACCGGAAGTGACGTATTTTCGGTAAATATCCGGAAATCTGAATTTTCGGTTTCTAATTCAATTACCCAACAAAATAATTTAATGATCGCGCGTAAATTTATCTTCTACCGTGATCACTTTTTTGTTAAATTTTTTTCAATCGCTCGCCAACTCGACAATACTCTTTGAGCCTCTTCGGCGAAGGAATTTTTTCTTACACGGCCTCTACGCGGTGTAGAAATTGACAATACAATTGCACATGTTATACAAATCGCACGTGACTCATCGAGTCGAAACTGATCGAGGAGACAATAACGAAGGTAGACGACGAGGATAATAAAAACATCGAATCGACGCCGAGATGTCGATTCGATGGAGCACTTGTTACGATATTCGCACCAAATTTAACGCGCATGTTTTTTGCGAAAGTAAAGTTTATTATTGCTGAGAAAAAGATATCGCATCGGGAATTAACTCTTATAAACGGATCGACTATTCTTTTTTCAAGACGATTCGACAGTTCGAAGAAAATGACAATAATTTTCACAAGTTCGGAAATAAAAGAGTTGTAAAATCCCTCGAGATTTTACGAGATTATAGCGCCATTGGCTGACACTGTTAGGTCATTTACACGCATCCATCAGGTTCTACGGAGCCCCATACGAGAATGGGAGAAAATTGAGCAATAAGCAACTATGAGCCAAATAGTGACTCAAAAACGGAGATAAAAAGAAATTGGCGAAAAATGGTCCACGACAAAGAATGAAAATTTCGTTACATAAGAGAAAAACTACGATTCGAGATGTGTGCGAGTGGCAGAGAAAAACAATGAACGCATGCGGGTTGCAGGACGATATTACGAAAGCGTCCACAATGAAATAACAAACATAAAAAAAGAAAATAAAAAAATTCATTGAAACGTATGAAAGTATAAACCGGGCGGAAAGTGATACGAAATATATGAAAGTATTAGCGAACTAAGATTTTACGTGTATAAAATCGGGAATAAGAAAAAAAAACAAACATTTTCCAAACAATCAAAGTCTATGTAGCGGCTTGAATGAGAGTACGGTCATTGTAGCTTATAATTATTAAGCATCGCACATTGAGCGTACGTTGAATTCCATGACGTTGCACTTTAGAATACACGAGCAGGCAACGAGATAATAAATGTTTGTTATGGCAAGTCACGTAGCGACATGAAAAAATAAAATAAATCGTTCGCAAAGTTAAACATTGTGCTCGTCGACGGTTGTATTTAGCGAAAGAGTATATATAACCGCGTTTTCGTGAATAAAAAAATCGAGCAATCTATTTTAATTTGCTCGAAATAATGTCGTGAAATTAGTCAATTGACGCGAGACCTTTTTCGAATGAGTATTAAAGCATTAACGAAATGAATAAAAATAAATAAACAGAACAAAAAAGAAAATGAAAGTATTAATATAACGAAAAAAAAACGAAGGTGTATTCATATACTAAAGATATATTGATACCATTGTAGGTAGATATGGTATTGTATGTAATAATTATTGCAGATTAAATAAGTTTATTCTCGGCCCATAATAGATCTATCGCGTTGTACGTGTATGATATTAGCCGGTGCTAAAGAAAGGCAATAGTGTGATTAGTAAATTAGACGAATTTGTTGCTCGACGTGACAATTATGTATAAATTTCGTATTCCCAGACTCGTCAATGTTATCGTGGTATTCCTCGGATACAGCAAAAAATTTGCATTTTTCTTTTTTTGGCTGAGTACCGTTTCAAAAAAAGTTCCTTTAATTTTTCGTAACCAGAATGTCGAGAAAAGAATGCGGTGAAATTTTGCATTGACATAGCCGAATATTATTATTTCTCCGGTGAGGATAAAATAAAAGTCGCGAGCCTCAACAGCGGTCGATCGCGTTTGAACATCTCATCGGTACGAGCAACGCGCGTATTACTCAATTTTTAGGTACTAAAAAAAGTCATTATGTACAAATTATTTATAGAGAAAAAAAAAAGAGGAAAAAGAACAAAACGTCTTTGTCGGATGGATCGCGTAGAGTCGCGAATGTTTTCACGAAGAATTAGTAGTCGAACTAGGTTCATTCGATGTTATCTACGCGTGCAATTTATTCCGTCGTTATTTGTTTATCCGATATACATGTATTGTATATCTATATACACAGACTATATATGTATAGTTAATATCGGCTGTGCGTTACGTACTTCCGCATGCCGCAAAATATTGTTTACGTTTCGCCTGAAGATTGTGTATAAATCGTTGGCATTATTATTATTGTTATTTTTAATTATTTTTAGTTACTTTATTTATTAAATTTACCATTCGCGTGAAACAACCCACATTGGTATAGTGAGCTTGCGCGGGATGACTTTACTTCATCCACAGAATAAATACCACATAGGGAATGTATATTCGTCACTGTATCGGAGTAGTGTCTGGCCTAACGTTAATCAAGGTTTTTAATTGATAAACAAAAAAAACCAGGGAGAACGACGATAAAGAAAAAGAAAAAATAATAATAATAATAAAAACGAAAATGAACTTGAGGTACCATTGATTGATTCTCATTGCAAAAACATCTAGGCTAAGTTCTAATGCTGTTCGAACAATAATACGGATATATTTATTATAGATACGTATATCCATAGATAATTTACGACAATAAAGTAATTAATCTCGTGTGGAGAGTGCCGAGAGAGAGCAATGTGTTTTCCGACTGATAATTGTCCGCCTATTCGTTGACGCTAACTCATTGTCACGCTCGAAAAGTGCAATATTTTGCAGTTTTTTATTTTTTTGTTTTTTCTGCGTTAATGCATTTATTAATGACAATGCTCATTATATTCGCGGACTATTGTTGCGCCACGTGTGTGTGTTTTTCGATAACGCATCCTAGCGGTTGAAGCTTTCTTAAATTGTTTCTGTATTTTTTATTCGAATTTTATTTTATTTTTAAGGGCGAGACAAACCGCTTTCGTCGCTGTTAATTGTTTGCGTTGAACTGTAAATAAATGTCCTCGAAAACTTGTCAATACGATAAATATTGTTTTTCACTGTCAGGAATAATTGATACATGAAAAGGCATTCTCAACTAGTGTTAGTAAGGCTTTCACGAAACGCTTCGAGAATATCTTGAGCTACTTTTTGGCTCCGTAACATTATCCGCGCATGCCTGGAACATTCTTGAAAAAAAAAATCGTAAAATCGACTAAAACCGCGGTAAAATAAGGGAGAAGTGAGATTAAGTGAAAGAAGCAAGAAACGAGACAGACAGTGAAAAATGCACACGAAGTCAAGGCGGTTTATCGCGAATAAGTTGTATTGAATTAAGTGTTGATGTTACATAGTGTCTTATGGACACAAAAGAAAAAAAAAATCAAATCCGTTCCTTTAATTTCATCAAACTAGTATGTCGATATCTCGAAGTGTGGGTATTTTGTAGCAGTCGAAACAATAGCGATAACACCGCATATCCTACAAATACTGAAACTGATAACGATACGTTGGTTGTATCTTTAATCGAGCAAACGCTATGCAAAAATAAAAAAATATATATATAAGGAAAGGTGATTTTGACGTAAGAGTCGAAATGGCAAATCCATGTTAGAAAAATCTCTCGTCACGCTGATTATCAACCGACAGTAATAACACAAAATAGAATTTAATTCTGTGACGGAGATCTGGATTTAGAAAAAATGAAAAAAATAAGAATAATATGCAAAAAAAAACACGCACCAGTCTATTGGAAAATTTAAGATCAGTTCAAAGCCGATTTACAAAAACTATGTAACTACCGAAGATTTATTGTCCACGATGCATTGTATATAGATATGCGTATGCTCGTAGATGTATATATCGTATGCCGCGTGTCAAATACAATATATACGAAATAAAACCAAACAAAAATCCACAAATAAAAATATATTGTATACCTCCGTAGGTGTCGTGACTTGTAAATTTTCGATTGAAAAAAAAAGAAAAATGTGTAAGAATGAAAAACTAATACCTAATAAAACTGGCAATTCCTCAATACGGCATCAGCGTTATTGCGAAAGTGTATCAATTATTATTATTATATCGACAATAACAGAAGAAAGTAAAGAATTAAAGAACAAACAAAATGAATAAAAAATGAATGAAAGTAATACGTTGTAAGGACAATAATATAGAGAGAATTTTGAGGATATATATAATTGACAAAGTGAATACAAAAAAAGAAATAAAATTTAAAAAATAAGTTTAAAAAAAGACAACGCGGTGTTAGCTTCGCCCGGCACCAATGGTAACAGGTTAAATCGTTTCTCGATCGTACAGTGAGTTATATCGATGAAAAAAAAATAAAAAAATAAAGAGAGATTCTCAATTTAATAGACTAGTGCAATAATCGAATAAATAAGATTTTAAAAAAGAGTTCTTGCGCGAACACCTCGACGAAAGGATTGTAGACCTGTGACCCGCCATCGGCAAATTAACTCGCGCAAATATATAAATGTTATTTAATAAGCTTCGAATGGCTTGTCATTAGGTGTCAGATATTGGAATTGTAAGAGCCATACTCGGATATAGTGTTAAATTTTTCTTTAGACGCTCACAAAAAAAAATACAAACCTCTCGACTCACTCACGGATTTCCACAAACATTTTAAATATGACCTATTGCTCAGACGAGCTATGAAATTGAAAGCTCCTCTATCGTGTATTTAATGGCAGGCCTGTTCTATACGTATTAAAACGCAAAAAAAATAAGAAAAAAATAAAAGATACAAAGACACGTTAGATTCAAATTATTGTTACACACCGGTGCGTTGTGTCTGGTTTGTTAATGATTATTACATCAATAATTATGTAAAATATGTATGTATAATGTAACCTGAGTGTATTATCCGATAATACAAAGAATACTGATGACTATTGACAATAAAGTGTAAGCCAATCTTTTCAAAGATTACAAATCGTCTCTCTAGTACTTTATCAATTTGTCGTTTGTTTTTTAATTTTTTGTTTTTTTTTTAATCATGTGTCGCGTGACTGTATCAATTACAACACCAAGTGGGACAACTTGCTAAGAGTGCAAAGGTCCAGTTCTTGGTGAAAGGTGCGGTGATTTTTATGCAAGCGGAAACGGAGTCCGTAAAAATTTTGAAGTATTAGATTTTTTTTTCCAATTTTTCTTTTCCGTCACCGCGGCGAGAAAAATATACGAATTATTACCGCGTTACAAAATCGCAGCGCCGACCGCGACGGTCCACTTTTGTTTTTACATATGCTCATCAACCGTCCTCGAGCATTCCCGCGACTGCAATTACACGGGCAGCGAGCGGCAAAGCGTGTTCGCATTGCGAACGAACTTTGCGCATCACCCGTGCCCTACTCCAAGTGAATCTCTACAATTTTCATTAAAGTATATATTACGCGTACGATTGAGGCACGCATTGTGCGTGCCGCGATCGTAAAACGCTACCTCACGCAGCCGCATGCGACACGAGTCCCGCGCATACCGCAATGACTCTGCGTCATATGTGTAATATACTCCAAATTCTTGGTTTCGCGAGAAACATTAAGGTAGTCGCAACCGTACAGTTCCGCAGAACGTGAGTTTCAGGGAAAAATTCAAACATTTCTGGACGGGATAAAAATATGAAAAAAATCAACCATATGGGAGGTGCTGC
>JAPYZC010003962.1:0-11085 GCA_030522665.1 Ichneumoninae sp. A BG-2022a
TGACCCAACCAATTTATCGACTGGCGCTCAGAGCACTAAGATAGTTGGTTGGGTCAATTATTTTTTTTGTTATCACAACTAAGTCGTTTTTTCCGTGTGATAAGGTAATCTAAGTCGACCTATCTGTACCGTCCTTCCAACTATTCTGTGGGAAACAAAACACTCCTTCCTTTTTGCATTTAATAATTTCAATATTCAACTTTTTTACTTTATCGTCCCATCGAAAATGTCCACAGAGAAAGTATTGTAATCCTAAAAAATTCGAACGTCCGATTACGGTCTAGCAACATGTTTTGCATATCTTCCATTTCTGTCGTTCAGTAGGTCCGAAGACACAATAACTCTTCGAGGAGAATTCGTACCGCAACGACACTTGCTCTGTGTCTTCTGCATATAAAATGTAGTTTTGGTATTGAATTTCAAATTTTTCATGTATTCGTTCTGCTACGTTACCGTAAATGTGAAAAATGGTCGCCTTCTGTTGGTGCTGGTGAGACGGCAACTCGTGACTTTCTCATCCTATTCGTTTTGGTGTGAAGTTGTATCGCAATGGTAAAAAAAAATAATGAATAAATTGTCGAAAACGTAGAAAGAACGAATGTTCGTCCGATCTTCAGCGCTCGTGAATTGCGACGGCAAGTTAGGAGACTTTTATGCAGGGTTGTTCCACAGGCTTTACGAACAGAACATCTCTCAGTAGCTACTTTAGTAGTTTAACAGTTCGGGTTCTCGTCTCGTAATTCGATAACTATAATTGGTTATCGCAATTTATGGTGCATAAAGATGCCTAGGCCACAGCTGATTTTAAATACAGTGAAAAACTTTTTTTTTTACTTCCGACTGCTCGCTAGAGCAAAAAGACGGGAGTTATGCGTTTCACAGAGGTCTCCGATTTGCTGTTTTCGTTGTCTGTCGTGTTTGTCGGAACGGCTCAATGTCTCTTGACAGAATTTGGCACACTAGTCCTGTGGATGCGGGAGTGTGTTCGTAGCGATGGATTAGGAAAATAAATGTGAAGAGGTACCTTATCAAGCTGCACTCAACAAACATTTATGACAAAATTAGCTTTTGCTCACTTTAGCGAAGCACAACATGCAACAAAAATAATTTGCTTAATATATTGTGACGGAACAACCTTACTCCCGGAACGATTCGGTCAAATATAGCACACCGTTCGAAAATTGATAATCTATAAGATCGCTCACGATCTTATAGATCTTTTGCATAACAATAATGTCAAAAGGCAATGAACAAATTGCTAACAAAATTTGTTCAACAAATAATCAGTAGACTTTTCTTTATTTCTATTTTCAAATGAATTCGTTGATTGTTTAAAAGCCACATGAACTTTTTCAGAACTTTCTTAAATTTTTGAATTTTTTTAACCCTGAAACTACGGAACTGTTGGCGCCATCGCCTCAAAACTTTTTGTGTGTACTGTGGAACAGTGATATATACGCATATCCGAAATTAGTGTCTCTACATCGATTTTTTCACGTTTTGAAAAAAATTAAGTTGACATTTAAGACAATTCTGAAAAAATGCATACGTTAAAAAAAATATATACATATTTAAAATGATAAAATAAAAGGTCTTCCGATTAAAAAAGAGTAATTTATTTTTCAAATAATTTGTTAACAACTTGTGGTATTGTTATTATGCCAAATTAAAGGATTGATGTCATTAATAACGCTGATTTTGTCACATTGTTGGCATATCGCGAAGGGCTGAAATTGTGATCAAATTAAGCTTTTCGTTGGGAATGTATGTGTCGTGCATCCTTAACATTTTTATCTGACTGGTATCCGAACTAGAATTTAACTGGTCAGTAGTTATCAAGGAAATTGGCAACGCTGTTAGCTTTAGTAATCGTACACCGTGTGCAAACTCTGTCTCTAGTAAATATTTGAAATATACGTATGGCCGGACAACAGGCCGTCAAGATTATGATTCCAGGCCAAATAAAGACGTCAGGGCTGAATAGGAAACAACCAGTCCTAAGATTGCCATTTTATCGGGAAGATATATCAATTTATCCCGCGTCAACGTACATTTCTGTCCGTTCAAATTACGGTCATTTGCAGAACCATAGATATTCCGACGCGTGATGCATAACAGCAAAGACGGGTACTTGGGGAAATATAGTGAGGGTGTTAACTTATTTGGTCATCAACTGTAGACTCAAACTATATGTAAACATTATTTTCCATCACCATTACATAGATTGCGTAAATATAATTTTGAATCCCGCTGAATTTGGAATGTTATGTTACGTCCTGTGAATTTTCAGTCAAATTCACTGACGCAACTGGTCGAAAATCGATAAATATTCGATAATAAAATAATCAATTTACAAGGGATTTAGAGACAATTTTTGAGTCATAGTAAAAATCTTATTAACCAAGTAACCACTGAAAGGTGATTGCACGTTAAATAATAACTATTTGCGTATTTAAATCGGTGAACAATTTAATTTAGTCATTGGCATAGCAACAATCACATGATTGACAATGTGAAACAATGTGACTATTCGACTCGTTCTCGACGGTCATCGACAGCGAGAATACCGTGGGTGCATACCCATTGTCTTAATTAAAACGCAAAAGTAATACGAATCTTTCTGATGTGCCGACGACATAAAAGAGACGACACCTTATCGCTCTAACACGCGGAGCGAGGCGACGTACGTACGCACACAGCGGTGCAGCCAAAGAATCGGTGTAACTGTCTCGAAGCGATTGATTGGGAGAGTTACTGTCAGCGCTAATGAGTGCAGCACCTCTCGGAGGATAATTATTTAAGCTATTAGAAGAAAATATAATAATTAGCTATTTATAATAAATTCATTCGATTTGAATATTTAGGGAGAAATGACCAGTAAATAAATAATTAAAAGTGAACTCAGTAGAATCAAGTTTGGTAAATCATTTGGGTCAAATCGTCGATATAAATTATTATAAACAAAGGATAAATCGTTAATATTATAATTGAGGAAATTACTTTATATATTAAAACAATATTTTTATTCTCAGGAGAATAGATAAAACAGTAGTTAATAGCGAGGTATTAGTTATTATTATCTGAGGTAAATATTTAGAGTTTTATTGTAATTTAAGAGAAGTTAAATAATTATTTGTTGAAAATCCGGAATTTATAAGAAAAAATTTAAACAAATTAAATTAATCAAAGGAATAGCTTTTGATAGAAACAACATAAAAATTTCGGTCAAATTTCTAAATTCTTCTAATTTAAAATGAAAATTAAGAAAATAAATTGTTAATTCGGGAAATTATTATAAAAGTCAATATTGTAAAGTTATTAAAAGTAAGCTGTGGAAGACTCCCAAAACCGATCGATAATCATCAAGGAAGGGGTTCAGCCGATCAGCCGGTAGCTCACTGGACATCGACGGATGTGATGGGGAGCTGAGTGGCAAGGGGTCCCCCCCGGAGAAGACAATAAAAGAAGCTCCGCCGAGTATGGCACGGCTCACTCATCCAGAAATTAGCACCTGGGATTGTCCTTATTAATTATCGCGAGCAAACCGTTATACACGCCTAATTGTCATCTGAAGTCTTGATTTTTTTTTAAAGAATAATTAAAATTAAAAAATTTGAATTTTAAACTCAATACTTAAAAATAAATATCTCCAAACATTTAAACGACTGAACATATTGGAGTTTCGTCGAATAAATTATTTCTCAACCTATATTACATCGTCATCAACATTACTCGTCATCCGCAACATCTATTGTTGATTCCAACGCTTACTTCTGAAATATCGAAGGAAGGAAGGAAGGACGAAGAATTCCGAAACCAACAAATTCATTTTTGACCATTCCAACATATTGGGACGAGTAATTTATTTTTGAATCATCTTAAGTCATTGAAACTTTTAAATTGTTATTCATTCATTTCATTTTCATCTCTGATTCAACGAATATTTTATTTTGTTTGTTTATCAAATTTTAATTAGTTATTTTAATAATCCAAAGACAAATAATATTCAATCCAGGATTTTGATTAAATTAACGAGAGATAGCTTTAAAATTAAGAGCCGAGTCGATTGATTTTTCTCCAAGGACGTCCAAGGTAGAGTAACGAACCCGACGGTCAGAGATAACGTTAGCCTTGACTCAGTGTCGCACAGTGCACCGCGAGCCACCAGGAGTCTTATTTCACTACGCTACTACGGTATATCAGGGCCACGCGGAGTATCATAATCGTTCGACGTAGTAAACACCGCGCGCTGATAATTCTCCTATATTCTTTTCGACATGCATTCTCAGCGTATCCCTGAATAAATTTCCGAAAGGGGTACTGTTCAGATTCAAAAGTGGTACTGTTCTGATAAAGCGTCACATGCGATAAACGTGTAATAGGGAGAGAAATCTCCTTTACCGTAGATGCAGGAAAATGCTGATCAGGACGTAACAGTTATTAATTAGTTACTCGTTTTGGCACTATTAGTTTAAATTTGAGTCAGAGGAAGATCATAATTTCGTGAGGACAATTAAGCAATTTTCTTTGCTGTCGAAACCAACATGTGTAATGTGAAAAGTATTGGGCCGAATCGTTCTATATTAATAGATTGGTATTTAACGACTTCAGTATCATATTTGGACGAAAATCGAACGAAGAGTTGAATTTTATAAAATTTTGATTATTTTTTTGCATTTTATCATTAGCTTCCACCACCGAAAACGTCACTGTGAAAACGACGGTAAATCCATATATTCCAAGGACATCGGTGTCTGGTCATTTTCAAAATAATCACCGGGCAAACTGTCAACGATAAATACCCTCCTCCAAATACCAATATTTTATCAATATATTAAAACGAGAATTTCGCATTGTATATCGATACTCTAATGCCAGAAAGAAATATAGACTATGCTTATACACAGTCCGTATGGACTTATGGCATTAAAAGTATCGATATATTCTTCCTACCGTTTATATATTGAAGCCGTCAATAGAATAATAATACATCCAACTTTTACTCTTATCTAAACTGTTGTTGACAAATGGATCATTGAATCGGTACAAATCTAACGTTGAGCGGGTGTAGCGATTTGAGAACCAAATCTGGAAGCATATGAATGGCCGAAGTTTCCATCATCGGTTCCAAGTAGAAATGATGCAGGATCAGTCCGATGAATGCTTTCAATTCGAGCATGGCAAACTTTTGACCTGTATAAAATGCTGCTTATTATCTTTCAGGCTGTCTTAAAAAAAAAAGTCTCATAATTACCGATGCAATTTCGCGGACCAGCACTGAATGGAACGTAAGAATAAGGATGACGACCTTTCATTCTTTCTGGCAGAAATCGATCGGGATCGAATACTTCAGGTTGCGGCCAAAAATTTGGATCACGATGAACATCGTACAAGTGAGCAACCAGATTAGTTCCAGCTGGCACTAAAAATTGTTCTGTAAAATATCATAACCAATGAAGTAATACGATTCATAAAGTTTTTGGTCAGTATAATTTTTTTGAATTTTAACTTACTCAGGGTCACATCCTCGGTGAGGCGTCTGGAAATATGTGGCACGGAGGGAAACAATCGTAGGGTTTCTTTAACACAACAGTCGAGATACGTCAAGTTTTGTAATTCATCCATTCCCAATTTTCCATTTGACTCGTTCAGCACAGCGCCGATTTCAGCCCGTGCCCGCGCCTACCGATAAATAACAATTGATCGATTATATCCATTATTAATTCGGGTGGGATTCGCCGGGGCACCCGGCAACTGTGCACTGAGTCGACAATCAGGCACACAGGTGTACACACATTCACACAAGTTAAATTGTGCATCTGGTGGACAGAGCACGTCACATTAGAGCGTCGGTGAATAATGTATCAAGTGGATCGTGCACAACTGACTGGAGACGATTAAATTGGACATGAACGCAACTGTGCAACACGCTGATAGAGCACGCCGCCTCGGAGCTTCAGAAAAACATACAGTAGAACCTTAATTATCCAAAGACACATTATACGAACCCTCTGTTATTCGAACTACCGCTGGTTCGGATAAAGTTTCTACTATCTGAGCTATTGCGTGAAATTCTCGTATCTTTACATTGTTACGCACCAATATATTGTTGCGCGCTACAAACAACAAGCCAATCCCGGAACGCTCGAGCTCGCGTAGGCTTATACAGAACTACCGTGCATACATGTCAATCGTATGCGCAGTATTTATTTGTTTCTCAATCGAGCAAAGACACGTACGCAAAATTTATGTTCGTTAATCTCCTGGTCTTGTAGTTCAATGCATTACGGATTCAACGTACCGTCCTTCCACCTGTAATCGTAAGCATATAGTACATTACGATATTAGTGCGAAAAAGTGTTTCGCACGAGGGATGTACGAAATTTTTCATCACAAGGTGTGGAAATGGCGGTTTTACGCATGCGAAGCGGTCGGAAAAGTGGCCATTTCCGCACCGAGTGATGAAAAAAGTTTTTCTAACCAGTGTGAGTTTGTAGCACGAGCCGAAGGCGAGTGTTGCAATCACACGAGTTCAGAAAACGTTTTTCGCACGAGTATTGTACAAAGTTTTATTTTACAAGGTGTGAAAATGGGGGTTTTCGCACGCGAAGCGTGCGTAAAACCCTAATTTTCCCACCGAGGGATATAAATGTACTTACGGTGGAAAAAAAATTAGAAACCCTTTCGAAACTCGATGAGGGAGAGACCAACACATTGTTGGCGTGTTCGTCTGATTTTTGCAAATAAAAGATCTCCGACTTAAAAAAAAAAGCTTCCTCTATGAGGAAGCAAAAAACGTACAACTCTCTTGCGCCAAATGAGAATTGTGAATTTCGTCATGAAGATTTGAAGTTATCGTTGAATATCATAAAAATACATGTATCACGTTATTTTAAAAATATATATCATAATTATTTAAAATATATGCTATACATGTTTCGATATGTATCGCGCGATAACGTTTAATACAGCTTCACTGTTCTGTTATCCGAATTTTCGTTAATCCGAACAAGCTCCAGTCCCAATTGGTTCGAATAATTGATGTTGCATTGTATACCAAATTGGTTGTGCACGGCCGACCGGATGGGCTTCAACTGCAACCGAGTACGAGCAAACTGGACGCGAGGTAATTGGAGAGTGGGCTACAACTGTACACGAGTGCAACCAATACTCTATGACTACGTATCTCGGGCCCAGTCGACCCAGTGCACAGTTGCGCTCGAGTATAGTAAACTCGTGTCCTATGGGTTCTGCACAGTCAACTCGATACATTATTCATCGATGCTCCGAAGTGGCGTGATCTGGCAACGGGGTGCACAGTTGAACTTGGGTTCAGTTCATCCATGCTCAGTTGTCAGTGCACAGTCGCGAAGTGCTCAGGCGAATCTCACCCATTAATTTGAATCAGAAAACTGATCAACATTTCTACCATCATCTCGAATCGAATACATTCGATTTCAAACGTACCTGTATTTCCTTGTTCTCTGCGAGTAGAAGCACCCCGAAGCATAAACCCATATTTGTTGTATCATGACCCTATGCAATAAAGATAAGCTATTAATAGGTCTCAATGTTATCGATGGTGAATCGTGTATCGACGGTGAAAAATCCCAGAACTTGCAATTATTCGCACCTCGAATATGAAAGTATCGACCTCTTCACGGATGCCAAGATCGTTGATGATGCCTTGTTCTTTCTTCACAGCGATCAGAAGATCCAACATCGCTAGCCTCTTCTTATTCACTACAACAAAAACCTGTTAATGGTGACCCAATACTTTATTTATAAATGACTAGCAGTTTGTTGTTATAACAGGCCAGTAACGGAGATGGGAAATGCCATAACCAATATTTCGTGAATAATGTACCGGTCAGTGACACTTCCTGTTACTGTTATCGGCGAATATAATGTCAAGGACATAATAACGTATGAAGGTCGATCCATCATAAGTTAAATTCAGACATTTATTATATTATTATACCCGACCCTCTAAGTGAAGCTTCACGGTTGTATGATGTTGTTTCTAAACCCACATAACTTATTAACTAGGGGAACATGGGGCAAAACGGGGAACCAAAAAAAGTATGGCTTTTGTGCAATTACGTTTTAAGGGGGGGTTGAATAAAACAAAACTCAGAGTATCTCCCTTGTTAACGGAAAAAATCGGACACTGGGGCAAAACGAGCCACCCACAGAAAACAAACTAAATCGCATTTGAGGAACTTGGAATTTTGGGGAACGTGTGTTTTGTTGGTGCCTTCGGTCGTACGGACTCGAGATACAATTTTTGAGGGCGAGAGACAAGTTGCAAGGGCGTGACAACGGTACGGCGACCCAAGTTGAATATTGGGACTCTATTGCAACAACCTTACCCTTTGCTTTGGATTTGTTACCTTGTTGCAAAACTATAGCAATATTATGTATAAAACGTCCCAAAGTTATGTTTCGCTCTTGAAAATTGTACCTTGAAGCCCTGAGTCGAAAGACGCCACCGTCCCTAGCAACTCGAGTAACCGTTGTTTTTTTTTTTTTTTTTAAGTATAACCACTGTGTTTTGAAAGATATTTTGAAACAATTTTTCTCCGTAACGGTTTTATAAGATAAAAAACGAGTTGCGGGACGTACTGCGTATTTGTGTAACGCAGGGCGCCCTGCAATTCGTTTTTCATTTTATAGGACCGTTTTGGAGAAAAATAATTTCAAAATTTCTACTCTGTCTCTCCATACGTGTTTAGCTCTCCCTTCAGGGGAGTCTAAACTCCCTCTCGCTCGCTCTCACACGAACTCTACGGCGCTGTCTCTCGCGGACTCGGCCGCTCGCCGCATGGGTTTAGCCTCCTCTTAAGAGGAGTCTAAACTGCTCTCTCTCTTACAGAATCCCCATGCCGCCGTCTATCTCACATCCAAGTAATCGCCGTCTGGGTTTAGACTCTCATCAAGGAACAACCGTAGAATAACCGAAAAAAGTACGGTAGTTCCAGGTCCCTTTGATCCAGGTGGAAATATCCGAAAAAAATTGAAATTTTCATACCGCTTCCTCATAAAGTTGAAAATTGAAATTTTCAAATCGCTTCTTCATAAAAGTTGAAAATTGAAATTCGCGAAGCTTCTTCTATGAGAAGGCATTGCCGGTCTTTTTGGCTTCCTCATAGAGGAAGCTTCGCGAATTTCAATTTTCAACTTAATGAGGAAGCGATATGAAAATTTCAATTTTCAACTTTTTTCAACGTCAACCTTAGACTTTTATGCAAAACGGCTGACCGATTCAGGTTCAGTGCGTAAAAAAAATATAACATCGTCACGTTTCAATTTGTCGAATCTGCGTTTGGCGCGAAAAAATACTTGGAAGTATGCGCTCCTGAATCGTTTTTTACCCTTTCGATTTTTATTTCAGAATTCCTAGTGATACCTCTTTATCTAGCTTTTCAATCCCGTCATATACCCCGTCAGATAGGAAAAAATACCTAAAATCATTTATTTTTGGAACTTTGGCTATAAAAATGCCTAGTAAACTTTTTGGATAGTTGTCGCTCCGGGACTGTAATTCCATGTATTTTTCTGCGCTGATCACGAATCTGACACTTATTTTATTCGCAGATGAATGTTTGATCCGAAAAATATGCGTCTTAAAAAAAAAAATGCATGAAATTCGAAAAATTCAAAATGACATAAAATTTAAACGGTTCAACCGATTCTCTTGAAATGTTAATGGGAACGTCGGGTAATCATATTCCATCTGTGTACGCCTTTTTTGCCCGATAGCTAAAAAATTGCGAGCGCTAGAGCGCGAACAGACATTTCTGAAGAAGTTAAAAATGGCGTACGAAAAAAACAACTGAACATTTTTTGACGAAATGTCGACCAAATATTGACTATTGATCACACAATAGTCAGGAAGCAAAATTAATGTATTTCAACTTCTGGGCATGCGCGGTTATTGCTGCAGTTATTTTTTCGTATATTTAAACAAAAAAACAACCATTCGCAAGTACAGGCAGCAAGAGCTCGCGCACGCGCATTCACAGAAGTTCAAATATGGATGCACAAATCTGAAGAATTTTGAAAAAAAAATCCAAATACAGACATTTTTTAAAATCAATAAAATTATAATAAAAAGAAAAAAATTGAGATATAACAAAATTCAGATATCGACATTTTTCATTTTATTGTGGCCTCCATGTTCCCTTTTTTAAATCATTTCCAACTTATTCTCCTCGCCTGAAACCAAAAATGCGATTTAGCCATTTTTTTTGTGGCCCGTTTTTCCCCATGTTCCCTTATATGGTCATAAAATCCATAGTGCGTGCAAGAATCAAAGACGTAATTTATGGGAGGTAAGACAAATTTCTAAACATATATACAAGATCACGTTATTTAAATAAATTACGTGGTGCATCGTAGCTTGGAACACTTGATTCCGATGTTGTATGATTTCCGGCTGAAAAAATCTGTAGATATTTTCCTCCAGTTCTCTCGTGGAATTTCTTCCTGTTTACAATGATCTGTACAGAAAAGCTCACATTATAACGAATCGAAGAGGTGTAGTAATGTTTGAAATGTATATTAATATGTTATAAAGACGCACGTCCGTTGTAAAGCGATGAAGGATTTCCAGGTCTGAGGCCTGCTTTCGGCCCATCTCAGTCAACGAGAATATCCAATCGCTCTTCAACCATGGTCTCGTACCTCTGAATATCGCAAATAAACTATCCATCATCTTGCGATTAAATATTTAAGCATGTCGCCGTTTTTGTGAATAATTTAACATACCTGTAATATACATATTCGCCCATGTTTTTAACAGCCGTTCTGTACGTGTCGTGGGAAGGATCATTTTCCTGCATCACGGTACCCATTGCGGTTTCTGAATGACGACACAATTATTATGGATTATATACAGTTTGCTGTTTCCTTGATAGGTGTGTCATATGAAAGATTACATAAATATACTACGTTCTGCAACTGACAGCGGTGGATGCGCGGTTAGCGCACGGCTCCGGTGGTCTCCCAAGTCAAGCACAATCGTTCGCGGTCAGTGCTTGGATGGGTGACCGCTTAGCCGTGCGCTAGCTGGCGCATCGACCG
>JAPYZC010003963.1:0-11085 GCA_030522665.1 Ichneumoninae sp. A BG-2022a
AAACGAATAACATTTTGGGATCATTATTATGGACGAACAATCTTATCAGCATCTTCCATATGCTTGATTTTGTTCAGATTTTTATCCGATCGAGAAGTGATTGTAATTCTCTATTATTCCTCTCAAACTTCGGCGGCGTAAGTCATTGCGCTAGTTATACTACCTTAAGGCACGAGCGTAAGGATTTGGTGCAAAAAAACCGGCCGATTTTCAATATCTTTCTTGATGCAGGTATTAAGACAAGGTCGGGTTTTTTTTGTATACAGTTCATACAAGGTGTTATGGAGTTTGAGTTTTTTATTTAAAAATGTCAATTAACAATGGACTTATTGTTAAGACATAGAAGAGATTCGGCCGCGGTTTCGTCCAACGGTGTACACTGTTTCAGCCGCTACAGTAATTTGAAATTTAAAACAACCTAAAGTTGTACTTTTAGAAAAGCTATAAAACTATTGAATGACTGGATACTATTTTTTTTATTTTGAAGATTGATTTATTTTCGACAAAAAAAAGACCTTAATCGTTTGTTATAAACAAATTAACGGATATTTTTTTAAATCCTTCGGTCATTAAATTTTTAAATGTCATAATCGAGGATCTGTTCAAGTTTCAACTCAATCTGACGAATAGATTTTGAGATACGATGTCCGTTGTTAATACAATCAGTCCCCTGTTATTTTTCAATAAAAAAGTCAAACTTCACTCCTTGTACTTACTGTGTGAAATAAGCCGACATTGTTCTTCTAATACCCGCGTAAAAATATTGAAAATCGACCTGTTTTTTTTTTTTTACCAAATCCTTATCCTGGTGCTTTAAAGCCGAATTCTAATTAGTGAGGAATCCGTTCCAGGGTCAACTTCCCGAGAAGTATTTACGAAATCCACGAAAATAAATATCTAAATCTGATGACTAGTCACGATTCACTAAGGAAATTAAATTCGTCGAGGCAAGCTTCACTTTAGACAGCGACTAGTTATCCTGAACGGTGCACTTTAAAAATCTAAAGAAATCACGGAAGCCCCTCTCACTACAAACTGGACATTTTTTTTAAATATACGAGAGGTCGACCGAAAAAAGTGGCCCGGTTGATAAAGAATACCTCATATGTCTGACGTCACATCTCAAATGTTTTTAACGCATTTTATGCAAATTGTACGTGTTACAGAATGTTGCGAAGGTCATGACGCGAAATTTTTTTATCGTCGGGGCAGCAATTGGGGTCATCCTTGTCATCTGACACAAACGATTTTTTTTATATATTATTTTTTACGAACGTGGTTATCGTTTGGCCCTCTAATAAAAAACTTAGGAAATATTGTAAATAAAAAAATAGTACTTTGACTCTACAATAAAATCTTATTTCTCGCTGCCTGCAAAAATAATAATTCTGAAGCAATCAAAAAGATGAAGGGCCGAACGTCAGCTCGACATGTACTCTTCATGAGTGCAAACATCGCATTTCGATTGGCCCAGTAGCTTCTGAAAAAAAAAATGTGCACCCGATTTGACAAATGTTATTTTCAGAAAAACGCGTGTAAAGTTTGTCCGAGCTACGCAGGGCAACATCTGGCTTGGTATAGTTGCTACTGGGCGCGTGAAGAATCGGTCCGATGTGCTCTATAGGATCCCATCCACTAAACCTCCGTAACTTGGCAATTTTTAACGAATTTTACTTAAACATTTTAAGAACACATTTTTAAGACCCCAAACTATAAGAACACAAAAAACATTTTTTAATCAAACCGCCTAGAATACGGCCTTAAGCTGTTATCTGATTGGCCGTATCGGAACTTACCCAGGAAAAAGTTCAGATGATTGGAAGATTTTGTATAAAATTTAGGAGATTGGATTTAGGAAGCAAATAATCAGTCATGTTCGATAATACAGTCTGCAACCTAGAATAATCAGGCGCCGCCCAGAGCAATTTTAAATAATCAAGGACTCGAAGGGAGGGGGGGGAGGTTGATAAAATAGGACCAGGAATGCAAAAGGTTCCCGCCCATCTCCAAAACCACTGACGACGTCCTCACATACAATTTTAGTGAGTACCCGCAATTGTACTCAATACCTTTTTTGGGACAATGAGTTGGGAGAAAAAAAAAGAAATCTCATTCACTCACGTGACGGCAAATTCGACGATTCGTTGGGGTTTGTGACGGTTCGGAAAATTAGGTACAGTACGCCAAGAGGGTTGAATAACGTCTGAGTGGTTCCGAAGAGAATAAAAAGAAAGGCGAGAGAGAAAGAAGAAAAAGTAAATTCGGCATTGTAACATCGCGTGCCGTCTTAATCAAGAAATTTCGACGTCACGTGACGTGCGCGCCCAACCGGCAGAGCGTAGAGCCGCGGGGGCGAGGGGTGCAGAGCCGTTATGTGTGTACTACGTAGTAGTAGATTCTTCTACCTTCGTGACCTCGGCGTACGAACAGCCGGGCTCTTGGCTCCGTAGCCATTCGCCATTTGGAGGGTGAATTACGGGGGCTTGCAGGACTCGCCTCGTTAGAGTGGGCGCGCTCGCACTTCCGAAACGAGAAACCACGAAAAGTAATGTCCCTCTCTCTGTTCTATATTGTGGCAGAAACAGCGACCGCGCAAGAACAAAGCTCTCGCGATTGCGCTTCCTGCGAACGTTACTCAAATTCTCACCGATAAGAGCCCGAGTTCTTTTCAATTCACTTTCGAGCTATTCCTCAACGGCAGCTCGATGCGGTAATTTGTCTGCAGAGGGTACATCGTGCGGAACTAAAAATTTTCACGATCGCGTAACTTGTAAATTATGCGAAATTATCAAAATTATGCAATAATATGAAAATTATTAATATTCATATATTTATATTACATTGTTATTGTACTACTAGCGATCGGGCGCTTCGAGCAGACCTTCTTGTTGTCCAAACGGAGAACAAGAAGGTTAGCATACAAACCCTATCCTATACGCTACAATTTTAGCACGTCTAATTTTATATCATACGGAATGGAAGTCAAACAGTTTTACAAGGGCACGACGATAGAAACTGAATTTATACGAATTCTTGCGATAATTGACGTACAGTAGAACCTCGATTATCCGAACCAATTGGGACCGGAGCTCGTTCGGATTAACGAAAATTCGGATAACAGGACAGTCAAGCTGTGTTAAGAGATAATAGCATGATACATATCGAAAAAATTACAGTACCCATATATTTTAAATAACTTCAAACCTTCATCATGAAATCCACAGTTTTCGTTTGGCGCAAGAGATTTGTACGTCTTATTGCAGCCAAATTTTTTTAATGTCAGAGATCTTTAACTTATAAATATCATACGAGCCCAATAACAATGTGCTCATCTCTCCCTTATCGAGTTTCGAAAGCGTCTGTAATTTTTTTCCGGCGTAGGGGAGAACGGGGCAAAATGGCACAGTGGGGCAAAACGGGACAGCGGGGGCAAAACTCAGTTTTCCAATCATTTTTGGATGCCCCATTTCATCCCAACGATACATCGGGATTTTCAACACCGTTTTACCCCACTTATCATCACCGCCACCATCCAAAAGTTATTGAAAAATTGCTTTTTGTCCCATTATCCCGTTTTGCCGGAGTGTTCGATTTTTCCCCGCTCTCCCCTAAGTACATTATGCTTACGCTTAGAAGTCGAGGGACTGGACGCTGAATTCATAACGCACTAAACTACGAGACCAGTTACGAGATTAACGAAAATAAATTTTGAATACATGCGTATTTGCTCGGCTGAGAAACTCAAAAAAATACTGTGCATACGACTATCGTGCATTTACGGTACCGCTGTGTGAGTCTATGCGAGCTCGAGCGTTCTTGAATTGGCTTGTTGTTTATAGTGTGCAACAAAGTATTGGCGCGCAACAATGTAAGAATACTAGAATTTCGCGCAATTGTTCGTCTAATAGATACTTTATCCGAACCAGCGGCAGTTCGGATAACAGAGGATTCGGATAACGGGTGTTCGGATAATCGAGTTTCCGCTGTAACTTCCGGTTTGAAGATCTCATTTTTCGACGTCACACAGGAAACATATCACCTAAAACTGAGATGTTCATACCGGAAATGACGTATTTACGGTAAATCTCCGAAATTCCAAATTTCCAGTTTCTAAATGCCATATTCCATAGCGAGGGCGCGAAATGCCCCAGTTACAACGACCTACCAGTATTTTACATATTAATTATATTACAATTACAGAGAAGGATAATGTGCGGAACATGTATATATGCGTACGTAGGGGACACGAAGTTGGGAGGGGAATAGCGGATGCTTTCTCCTGAGATGGTCCAACCGGAAATTATCCTGAGGAGGGGGCTCGGTGGCGGAGAACAGGTTGTTGTTAATCGAGAAATAGTTCATCTAGGACTAGCTGTAGTTACGTTTGCCCGAATGCGCTGGCCCGGTGCACCGAGCGCTCCCTCCGCAATCTATCGTGAGAGTTGGGGCGAGGTGGGAAAGGGAAGCGGGAGCGAGAGGGAGCAACGTAAATTAAATGCCACGTACCATTGAGAAATAGTTTGCGGTGTATAAACATGGCGGTATAGTTCGAGGGTGACTTACGGCCTCGCGGGGTTCGTTACGGACACAAGGAGGCCACGAAAGTAATGAGCCCCTAATTGCACCCGCCGCTACCACTGCCGCCGAGGCGGGGCGGGTAATGCAACGCGAATTTGCGTCGCTGCGCTTTAGTGCGAACGAGCGAGCTACTGCACGAGTCTTGAAGAGCCCTCGTGAAGGACCGCGAAACAACTCCATGGAGGCGTTAGTAAATAGGTAAATTGCGTAGGTTGACAGTGTCAGCGAAAAAAAAAAAAAATCCTGAAGTCTATAGACAGAGTACAGTAGGCGCGCACTTGAGACACCCACTCGACGACCTTCCACAGCCAGCGATGGAAAACGCGCTCGAGAAAATTCCACAACTTTATTAATAACTAGGTAAATACCATAATCGCTTTAACACGCATACCAATGCGGATATACAAATATTTTGTTTAAAAAAACTGTTCGGGCAACTGATTGTTGCACTGATGAAAAGAAATGGTTGGATTGAGCAAATGCGCGGTGACATACGATCAAAGGTTTATTCGGTTGATACAACGAAAATGTTTGTGTCAATGGACAAATTTTGAATAAATTGAAGCGATTTATCGTTTAACAAAACAATGCTTTATTTGTACCAAAAAAATAATAGCTTTGAACGTATAACCGCGACTTTTGGTTAATCCAACCAATTTTTTTCTCAGTGTGGGTTTTTTCTGAAAGATTATCTTAGCAGTGCTTCGATGGACTTTTACGAAAAATAGGATTCAACTGAAACCAAGAAATCTTTAGCGATAGAGCTGATTTTTCAAAGCAGCCTCAAGCCTGAACGTTGTCAAGGTACACCTGGCACACGAACACATGAAAATAAATAAGTGCCGAGTTCGGGTCTAAAGTTATGGCGGGTTGTCCAGGGGTGGAAGCTCACCGGGGTGTCATTGGGTCGGAGCCTTGAAGCGTAACTCGTGAAACTACTATGCTGGCGTAGCGTATTGATTTCGTCTCTGCCACCGCAGCAAGCAATTACATACTCGCAATTTTCTGACATCTTTTTTTTCTCTTTTTGAGGAGAAAAATCTTTTTGACATTTTCTCGCGTAATTCTCTCTTTGCCACTACTTCCATCATCGCTTGTCCAGCCAATCTGTGAAATACGTTCGTGTACTGAAGAGGAAACTTCCGGTCCGGCGAGTCGTATGAGCTTGCGTCATCGAAATGGCCAAAAGACGAGACGAAGGTGAACTGGCAAAAGTGAGTGAACTTTATTAAAGAGTTCACTCTCCTTTTTCCCGTTTACTGATTTCTCCGTCGCTAAATTCTCTACTCCAATCTCGAAAGTGCTCTGCCCATTTTTGTGTATCCATCTAAGGTGAACGGCTAATTACTGACCACCTAAGCTCCGCGTAGCACTAGAAATGAAAGAAGATTGTTAAAAAGACGTATTAAAATAACTGGTATTACTGGTCTTTATAGACTTAATTCTGACATTCTGACACTCTTTTCTCGCGCACAACTGTTTTAATTGACCCTCAATCACACAGTGGACGTCCGATTCGTTATTTTATTCGCTTCTGATAAAGAAAACGATAAAGAACCCGATTTTAGAAACGTAACCGCTTTACCTAAACTGACTAGAAAATGGCCTGCGCTTGTTTCTGGCAGGTTCACAGATAAAACTCTGAAAGTCGACGATTTTACAATATTTTATCCCGGTGCTTATTCGATCGCATGATTCACAATATAAAGGATGTGCAAAAAAATGTGAATATGTCGGACATAAATAAGATTTTCTATCGTACATAATATGATAAATGGACAGTAATTACGCCATGCTAAATTGGTCGTCGTCAATTGGGTCGTTCACTATATCTATATAGATTATGTTAGCCTACACTGAATAAAAAATTCACTTGCGGGCTGCCGAAGAAAAAAAATGTTTCAATTCTTACAATTCCTTACGATATTGAAACAACGTCAGCAAGATTGTCAAGGCAACGTGTTGTCGTTTCAACCCGGTATGAAATTGTTCGAATTGAAAGTAGAATTGAAATATCTCGTTTTCTTCGGCAGCCCGCAAGCAAATTTTCCTTGAATCATTGATATTTTTTTTCAGTGTACTCTTCGCACCGATGCCTTTTTAGGGTTACGGGCTTGTCTATCCATCCCTCTTGGTTTCCTTAGCTTTCCGTTTGTCCCCGGTTCGCTTCTCGGAGCCAAAGCTGTGTCGCAATCCGCCAGGTGCCAGCACTGGATGAAACGCTATGGACGTAGTTCAAGGCTAGCGGTGGCCTAGTGGTTCGATTTCTGGCCAAGCACCAATGGATTTCACTTTAATCAGTTACTCCAAAAAAGGAAATAGCCATTCTCGAGGAAAAAATAGGGTCAGTTGGGCAGTCTTTTGGTCACCACACCGAGGCACTTTCTTTGACTTCGGAGGAATCCGAACCACCGGAGCTCATATAAAAGTCGCCGTTTGCCCAAACTTTGTTAAATCAAAGCCAATTAAATAATATTAAAATTAATGCAACAGGTCAACTTACACTAATTTCATAATACATCAATGATCTTTCGCATCCGATGCTTACAACTTCCCTGAAAATCGCAAGAAACTCCTGAGACTCGCGTTATCTTTTCTTGCATCTCGCATTTGGTGTTTCCGATTTCTCGTCGAATCCAGTACGTTATTATTCATCGAATTATTCATCGTCCTCTGTTTTTCATCGCGCGTTAGAAATTCGAATCGTCGAGCCGCGTAGCCGAGGAGAATTTTAGTAGGTTTTTTGTTCCATCGCGTAGTCCGTTCGAGTGTACCGTGTGCTTTCATTGCATATTCGCCGCGACTAGTAAATTTTTTCGATCCACGTGTTTTTTGTGTTAACCGTAAAATTAATGTTGCTTATTTTACATCCGAGAGTAAACCACCGAACCGTCCCCATTACCCGCTCGCCGATCCGGTCGAGCGCGGAGTTGGAGGGACTTCGGGCCGTTAAAAGCGTACCGGTCGAGGAGTTAAATATTTTGTGGCAATCGGTACCGGCAGTTATCTGGTTATATTCATCCAGAAGCGCTTCGAGTTGGCGGTGTATTAAAAACGTCCCCCGCATTACACACACACATGTATATCTCACTCATAATTTTCTATAACTCGAGTCCTTAGTGGGTGGAGTTGGCACGAGTGCCGAACGTTTCATCGCGGGCCGTAGTTACTGTGCGCGGTTTTACGAGTCGACCCTCAGGGCCCGCGGAACCCTTAACGAGCGCCACTTTCACTCGTAAAACTTTTGGTCGCCTATGGGCGTTCGCGAGAGCGGTGCGGTGGGGCTCCATGGCGCCCGAAGGTAACCAACCCCAACTCATTGCAAAGCTCCCGCGCTTCTATTCAGAGTCAATATTTATACTACATCGACTCGGCAACTAACTATTACCCGACGTCGTCGTCGTCGTCGTCACTTCATCGTCGATAAAGTTGCGATAACTCCTGACGGAACGCGGTGGCGGCGATATAAACGAAAGGATGAGCGACGAGACGGATATATAGATAACGAGAGAATATCCCTTGGATTTAAGCTCGACGCGCGGTCAGAGGAGAGAACTCTTTGAGGGAACGGAAGCCCGTTAAGCTCTTCGATTAAGCCCCCCCCCCCCCGACTCGCTCGCCGACTGTTTCGTTCTATTTTACTCTTTGGCTCGTTAAATTTATTTAACGGACTCATCGAGATGCTCTCGACAACTCTCGCTCTCGCTGTATCTTTCGCTCGCCGTGTTCCCTCGTCCTCGCTCCGGGCTCCCCCCGTTGCAGAGCGAATGTGCGGTTTCCCAGGGTATCGAATATCTCGCGTGAATTTATAGTGTCGGGGGTGCGCTCGCGCATTGAAATAAATAAATATGGATCCCCGATGCTGTTAGCTTGGACTTGCGAAATTCTTATCTGCGCGCTTGCTCGCTAGGGTTTGGCGCTCCGCTTGATTTATACTTTTTTTTTCGTTCGGTGGGGAGGACGAGGAGAAAGAGAACTCGCTTTTTGCCAACCCCCGAGGTGTGGGGGTTGTGCGTGCCCGCGAGAGCTTTCTCCCTTCGCTCCACGGCCACTGGCTCCGGCGCTGTTCGAACGGTTACTTTTAATCTTTGTGCCCTCATCCTCTCCGTTTCTCATACCGACGCTCGTGGGTACGCCGGTCTACGCTTGTGCGGGAACTCGCAAACCCTCCCGATGCTTCCTCGGCAAATCGAGGAGTACAGACCTATTGGGTACTCCTGCAGGGATCCGAACTTTATAGATTTATGGATCCGGGGAATATAAATAAAAGCATCGCTTCCGTGGAAACACGGGAAAGTGGAAGAATTTTTAGAGGGAGAGACGTTTTCTACGGGAAGACGGCTATTTTTAATATATTCAACATTTTTTAAAATACAAATATATAAAACAAAGAAAGTATACATTAATACATGAAAAAAATTAATAAATATATGGGTGAAGGACTTACGTCGATGACCAATTGGCAATGTATACGTATGTGTGTGTTCTCATGTCGATTTACGTTATGTCATGGTATGTTCAAAAAGTTGTACCATCCGGCATTTTGCCAATAAATCCACAATTTTTACTAATGAAGTAATAAATATAAAAAATCAATAAATATATGGGTGAAGGACTTCGATCGATGGCCAATTGGCAATGTATATGTATGTGTTCACACGTCAATCTACGTTATGTCATGCAATGTTCAAAAAATGGTACCATGCGGCATTTTGCCAATAAATCCACTATTTGTACTAATAAATTAATTAAAAATGAATAAAGTATAGAACATAAGCACACGATGGAATCTAAAAGCACGAGTAGAAAAATAAACGAACGATGGAATTTTGGGAAAGATGTTTACAAGCTCGTAGTCGCAAGAACGATTCCAAGCGACTGTATCAGTAGATAGGTTTTTGGGACGGGAAGATTGCTACCAGACTCGACGAATTTCGATTATTATTGAGACTATTTCGCTGCGATCCGAAGGGAGAAAGGGGGATGGACATCGTTTGGACAAACTGATAGCGAGAAGTCAATCCTGGAACGGGAGTGCTCCGTCGTAGGAAATAATCTGGCGGATTCCCATCTCTCGCCCTTATTCCTTTGTGCGCTCGCGACGAGTATGACGTGCTGGAGCAACCCTCTCGAAAATCCCGGGCCAGCGACAGCTCGTCGAGTCGGCGTCCCCAATCCTGCGAGTCACACTATATACTCGATCGAGGCCCGCAAACCCATCGCTATCGTCTTCGTCGCTGTTAACCCCCCCCCCCCTTCGGGTGTGGGGTTTCCTCAATCGCGCGCACCAAATCACTTCATCACGGTACGATGTAGTGTTGCTTCTCATGTTACATCCCCCGAACCAAGACGCTCGAACATCAAGGCGGAGCGCGAGTCCCCGAACACCTAGAAAATTATTTATTTTACGAGTCCCACAAATTAATATTTATTTAATTGGAATAAAAATAAACTAAGATACGTAAAAAACATACGGGTGATATCCGCGTACAAGCTTTAAAGCTTCTGCGGACAGAAAATGCAATGTATGTAAAATAGTTTGTATCTAATCAATTAATAATAAATTAAATGAATGAATGAATTAAAAATTTACTTGCGGCTCGTCCGACAAAAAAAATCCTGAGTGAAAGCGGATGTAAAAGAAAGTCGAGCCAAGCACATTAATAAAAGATTTTTTTTAAATATATGTATTTTAACTTGTAGTTGGGTTTTGCCCGTATGATTTGTAAGAAATTAATAAATACATATTTGAGTACGCCCTGATCAGTTGATCTTGGAGGGATCGCCTAACTTTCTTTTTTTTTTACCTGTGGTTGGTCGGCCGTTTTGTTCGTAACTGTTTAGACAAGAATAAGGCTCTTCGTACGATGAGTTGAATAAAAAATTGGACAATTCCCTAAAGATAGCTGGTGGCTCAGTCACTTTGGAGTAACGTGCACGTTTAACATCGCGTTTCCTCATTGCGTGTTTCAGAGTGCGCATTTCCATCGAGATGGGAGGGCACGTGGTTCCAGAGTGGGGTACGACAGCCGATCCTCATATCCGCAAACATATTGTCGAGCAAGGGGAGGTGTTTGCACAACGAGGGCGACAAGTTCCTTCTCGTTGACGAGTGAGTAATGAAATTATTATTATTATTATTATTATTATTATTTTCAATGCGACGGTCCTCGAACCGGGACGAAATGGTATCCATTTGAAGAATTAAAGATTCTCATTATTGATAGTTTCACAAAGTTGCTGTTGAAAGAGAATCGCCTTTAATCGCATGGATTAAGGAGGGAGTCTCGCTGCGCGCTGACTTCGCATAAGTTCGACAACAGTAAGAGAAAATTACAAGTACTTTTTGATGGTGTAAAAATTTGAAAAAATCATGTATACTAAACGTACTGAGAACATTAATTTTGTATAATAATAATAATTGCAAAATGTTATTAACAAATTCATCAAAAAATTAATTGGTTAACAAATTACCCGGCAACAAAACTTTTTTTTATGAAAATGATT
>JAPYZC010003964.1:0-14191 GCA_030522665.1 Ichneumoninae sp. A BG-2022a
TTTTCAGATTTTTATAACATTGGGAAGTGTTTGCAATTCTTGCCCGAATTTCTCGAATTTAGGCGGAATGAACACCACTCGCTCCAACCTCCTTAAGAGCATGTGAAACACATTCTCAGCGTGTCACTCTCGCTCCACCGGGAGCGCCACTGATGCTGTCTCTCTCGCACTCCATCGTGTTTCACATGCTCTTAAGAGTAAATATTCAACAGTAAATATTCTCATATAAAGCTACATCGATATCCGGTTCGTATACGTATTTCCTTTTAACCGGAAGTCGTCAACACTCGTGAAAAACAATCGATTACAGTTATGACCTTTTATTAGCCCCGGCCCGGTTTGGGCGGGGTGGAAGAGATTACATCCCGATATGATAATAGAAGGTGTAATAATCAAGACATTACTTTGATAATTTCCACCTGACAGGATTCCGATTCTCAGGACAAATTACACCGAGTGACATTGAAGCGTCAGGCAAATAAATTGATTAGCTCGTAATTACAGTCGTACATAACATGCCCATTGGCAGACAATGATTTATGCACTACTGCAATAGAACCATCGAAAAAATAATCCGTATGTGAAAAATACTTCTCATATCGAGATAAGCCGCGTCCGAGGCTGGCGATCGGTTCAGTTATGTAGCGAAGGAGACTCGAACTATCCGAAAGTCAAACCTATCGGTGCAGCACCCAGATTGCTGTTCTCGCGCGTTTTAGAATCACAAGAGCCAAGTGGCTTACTTTCGCGCCGCTCGGAATTTGGTAATACTACTTAGTCGAGCGGCACACACGGTTGTTCGTGTGCAGGTATAAAAATACGCATGCAATCCGGAGCTATATATCTAATGGCGCGGGTCCGCGAGAGTCGGGACCAGGGGACGGGGATATTTCGACACGATAGGATTGCTATCAGCGATACCGCTACACTTAGTACTATATTGCGCATCTCGAACATTCGATACGGGCCGACTACTTTGTGAGAGTAATGAAATCCTTTCGGTCTATATTGCGGTCTATACAGCGAGTGTTTCAACACTTTTCGGTAAACATTTTCTCTACCGTTTCGATATTGTGCCGTCGCTTTTTAGACAATGTTTCCGACGGGGCGATAACGATGATATCCACACTATCTGCTTCCATGAGGCGTGCAATCGCTCAGGAAAATAGAATAATTATTAAAAAAAAAAAAGAAAATCTTCGCCAGGAACTTGCTGTAAAAAACGTCGACGCAATAACAACAAGAAGTACCCCATCACCCGGGATACAGGAAATCCAGCGAGTCGTGACGATCAGGTGCAAGCGAGCGACAGCACACCATCCATTAATTATCCCTCAATGCACGACGGTGGAGAAGTCCAATCGAGCGCATTATAACGATCGAAGGTCGGTCCAGCCTTGCAGGGTGGGGTGGTGGCGTGAGGTTTTTTTTGTCCTACGGTCAGTCTGTTGTGAAGCTGAACTGTTGTGAAAATGACCGCATTGAATGGACGACAAACAGGAAACTATAATGCCACTTGGGGCGTATAGGATTTGTCCTTGAGCGAATGCCTGGTAATTAGGAACGAGAGAAAACGTATCATGAACAACACTCAGAAATGCTATTGGTCGTTCGATAAAAACATGTATTCGTCATACAAGCAGCACCAATAATCATTGATGATCATCAGTTCGCAACGCACTCGGTAACACTCACGATTAACGAGGTAGAGAAAACCATCCCGAGAAAACCATCCCGAGAAAACCATCCCGAGCAAACCATCCCGAGAAAGCCATCCCGAAAGAACCATCCCGAAAAAACCATCCCGAAAAAACCATCCCGAAAAAACCATCCCGAAAAAACCATCCCGAAAAAACCATCCCGTAAAAACCATCCCGAAAAAACCATCCCGAAAAAACCATCCCGAAAAAACCATCCCGAAAAAACCATCCCGTGAAAACCATCCCGAAAGACCCATCCCGAAAAAACCATCCCGAAAAAACCATCCCGAAAAAACCATCCCAAAAAAACCATCCCGAAAAAATCATCCCAAAAAAACCATCCCAAAAAAACCATCCCAAAAAAACCATCCCAAAAAAACCATCCCGAAAAAACCATCCCAATGTTTGCCCGCCTTCTGTCCCGACTTGCATTCGAGTGTGAGTGGTTGCCGCCGGTCAGGGGCTCGTGAAAGTAGCCGCCCCACAACGAGTTTCAAAGCATAAAAGACTTTTACTGTCAGCCTGTTACGTCGCTCGGAAGACGTTTTACCGAGTCTCATTTAGCATTCAGCATGCTAATCGTCATTTCGCAAACCCTCGCAACTCTATAACCGCAGCTGGCGACAGACATGGGAACCTTAACCTAAGCCTGAACCCGGTTTGAGATAATTCACGGTCATGTCGGAGCAGCCTGCTGGCTTGGCGAGGCATCGCCGTCATGTGCGCGACGAACAACAATACCGATATCGCGCAGAACCCATCAATTTGAAAACAATCTATAGCGGATTAATTGTGCATTCACCACGCGCAATAATCTTTCGCGATGGGTACGGAATGAAGGCGCATGCGCGAGACGTAATGAGGTCTGCGAGGTATGCACGTAAACTCGACTCTTCCTATGTAACAAAAAAGTACTATCGCTTTTTTAAGGACCTAATAATAATTTAGAGTTGCGGAGAATTATAAATCGCGTTCAAGAATTGTCTCGTTTCACCCGTTCGCCATTAAAAATCGCCATTTATGTTGCGCATCGTTAAAAAAAGGCAGCCGTGAAAGAAAAAAAATGAAACCTTGGTAAAGATTTAGAAACCCCGGTTCTGTAGGCGAAATAAGATAACCGGATTTTTTTCTAGTACATTATTCACAATTCCGAGCACGCGCACCACGGCAATTGACCCTGTGGCCCTTGGGGAAGAGCCGGTGCCGACGGCATTGCGATGACGGTTGTGACGAAAGTACGTAGAAATTTCTGGACTGTGTGCGAGATTCAGCGAGGATCCTTCGACGGACAAATCGCAATCGAATAAGCGATGAATCGCGATTTTCGCTCAATCAAGCGTAAGGTAAACGGTCCAGTTTCCGCCACTGTCCCAGTTACCGCCATTAATCGCAATTTATAATAATAATAAATAGGGTATACGTTAAATACAAATTAAATTGACGGCATGTTGATTGAAGATGGCGGAAACTGGGCCTAACGGTGGCGGAAACCGGGCCGTTTACCTTACGGCATTCGATAATACTAGATAACGTTTGTTTTCCAGACATAATGTAATCGAGGATGACGAAATGGGCGTGCTAATCAAAAGCAGCGTAAATAGAACTCTTCGATGTAGTGGAGATCAACAAGACGTTTATTGGAATCCCCCCGAGAAAAAAAGTCACCTAACGAGCAAAGTGCATGATAATTAAAAAATAGCGGATATGCACCTGATTGTGGGCATTGAGAAATACTTCGGGAAAACGCTCAGTGGATTAAGACTGGCTTGCCTATTGCATTTTTCGTTATTCCGTAGCACGTTAATCACATGTTCAACAGATCAATGTGATCGTTGCATGAATTTATAATGAAAAATTTCCATGTTTTTGCATAGAATGGCTCGGGAATCCCCTCGTACTGAACTGCGACCGGAACAATATTCATGCAAATCGTCTCTGAAATCCGTCTGTTAAGTAAACGGCTTCATTGAACGATTATACTTTTTAATAAGTATATAGCGACCAATCCCGAAGCAAAAAGCGTTACGCACGCTGACAATAATATCGTCATTGGTATGGATCGTAAGAATTGGGTTGTTTTCTTTACAAACCGTCTGTTTTGGAATGTTTGCATCCTCACTGCTTATCGCACATCGCATATCGTTCCGGTCTGACATTGCACAATCGTGTTTTCGACGAACGGTCAGTAGTAAATTACTAACAGCCAATTACTTTTTTCCCCCTGCGACGAATGTCTGATATCGTCTACACTTGACGTATGCGCGTCATAAGGTGTGAGCGTAATTTGTTATTGGAAATAGATCGATGTTGTGCTATCATTAACGATTAATGTTCCACCTCCAAACCCATCTGCAAGTCACGACGATTCGATGAAAACCATTTTTTTTCCGGTGTAAATGCGCGATACATCGATACGACGCAGGTCTCTTCTCTTCGGGATTCCCACCGGTTATATCTACAGAAATTATTCCTATACGCAAATAATTGTCTCCGTTAAAAAAACTAACATTCTAGATACATTGCAAACTTGTTCAAGGTTCGTTGGCTTTTTTTCATTGATTTTACACGAAGATGCCCCGCGCTACCGAGAAACGATTCCGAACTTTTTGTTCTTTTCTTGCGGTAGATGAAACGTAAAAGATTCTTTACACGTGTCCAACGATATAGCGATACTCAGTAGCTATATTGTTCGCTATATCGAACAATGTAACGAAGTAACGATATACCGGAAATACCTGCATTCTTTCCGATTTCAAAGTCTCATTTTTCGATCGTATGTGACGTCATACGGAAAATACATCACTTCCGGTTTGAAAGTCTCAGGTTCCGACCGGAAGTGACGTATTTCCAGTATGACGACATTTCCGCTTTAAAAACTTCATTTTCTAACCAAAAGTGGCGTACTTCCGGTATGACGTCACTTCCGGTCAAAAAATGAGATTTTCAAACCGGAAGTGATCCGACGTAATAGGACATACAATATGCCAATATCAGTGGAGTCGGGAAGGGGGGGGGGTGCCTGTGAGGATACATTTATTTACAATTTACAATTTATTTTAACTACACTGTTAAAATAAATTGTAAATTTAATGTACTAGAACTTGAAATTTGCTAACATTGCTCATATTGATTAAGCATTAATGTACTTTGCTTGTGAAATAAATATACCAGATATTAAAATGACAAATCTTTTGCTTGAAATTTACAAAAATTTTAATGAAAAATATAAATTGCAAATTACTGTAAAATTGCAACGCACATGTGTTTGAAATTTCAGAAACGGTTTATGTAAAAAAGCTTCCAATACTGTTCATTCATTTTCAAAAAAAAAAATTTACAGTGTACTTCGGGGTCGCTTCCATCGCTGATTGGCCCATTATTTTTCCGAAATCCCCGGACAGTGTCCACTTACACGACTAATTCAAGATTCCATGCCCGAGCGATTCTTTCCTGAACTTTCGAGACTTCGCTGCGAAACACTTTATACATAAACGATGATCGATGCCATTAAAATGAATCCGCAATATTTATGACGCGTGCGCGAAGCGCGTGGCCAATCAACAATCTAAAAAATAAGTCAACGTTGTAGCTTACATAAGAGAACAATCTCACTGACGATGCTAAAGTCTTTGAATTTAAAAAATCAGATAAATCATATTGTGCGTTGTCAACACGTCGAGGAACGCGTTTCATTTCGACTTCGACACTTCCTTATTGTGTTTCATGGTCGCGTTCGGAAATACCAAGGTAGCCATAGAAAACCGGTCCAAGCGATTATACATTTATCGTACCCGAATTCATTCGATGCACCCGACGTTGAGTAAAAAAATGAACCTTGCCTCTCGCCGGACGTCACGAGTGACGTTGAGCTAAAAATTTACTCACAAAAAAAGGTCGATTCTCCGATACTTCCAGGCCGACCGTTAATAACATACTATTAACAGATTCGCGCGCGCGTCCTTGACAAAAGTACAAAAGGTCGAAGACGTCAATGTTCGTGAGCGACGTCACGGGAGAGTCCAACTTCGGGCAGTGAGCCTTTGTTCTTTCTTGGCAGCCCACGAGCTGATGTCCGACGAGATTGCGATTTGGGATCCGCTCTCACATTAATCCACGACCCTAAACCGGTTTAATATTTTTTAAAATGCTGCAGTCGACTCGTGCAAAGGTTGCAGAAAGAAAACAAAGTAACGATCTCCCATGTGCACCCGAAGAAGGCGTGGCGAGACGTCGCGGCTCTGAAGGTATTCGAGGGTCCGTTTTTTTTTGAGACTTCTCGCACGCGAAGACTGCGGCTGACCTTGCCGTTGGGTCGGAACCAATGATAAAAATCCGGCCGGAGACTCGCCGGGATTCCCAATGCAACGGTACGATCAAAAGAATTCTACTAATAGCGAGGTTCAAAAGGAACGAGAGATAAAAAAAATTATCGATTCACCACATCAATTCGCGTCCCGGGGAACTCGTGGCCATCAATTGGTAAGAAACTTTGAACCGGTCATTACGATCGTTCGACAACAAACGTTAATTTCTTACAACCCGACCGAGAAAATACATATGGATGCGACGCATATTTGACTTTAAAATGGCATTCGTGACAAAGTCGAAAAGCAAAGTTTTTCGCGATTATCTCGGGACAAGACGTTTTAGTGGCGATAATGGCTGTTTAAAGAACTTGAAGGCCTCATCAAGCATAGATTCTTGGATAAATAATTACTGTGTCGTGCAGTTATCGAAGAAGGGTACTGAAATGTGACTCCTCACTGTCGATCTATCGTCCAATAGTTGGGTAGACACGTAAATTCGATCGGACATTCGCGCGATCTGTACAGTCGTTGGTAGATCGTAGTCCGCAGTAATCAGCCTTCATTACGGCGGGTCGTCAAATCAACAACGGGTAAATCGCCTCGATTCTTTTTTTTGTATAATTTTGTATAACAATTGGGGTATCTAAGATTTTTGTTACGACGGACCGTAACTTTGATTTTGAGAAATATTTGTTCCTCCTGTTTCATAATGATTTTATAATGAAAATAAGAGCGATATGGCTGAAGGACTTCGATCGATGGCCAATTGGCAGCATATATGTAATATGTAATCGTCAAAATGTACCTGCATCCATACCGTGAAATTATTGTCAATAAATACATCTAGTACTACTAAAAGCGATATTTTGCTATAAGTCCTGGACGATATCTCGGAGAATATAATTGTATTCGAGTAATAAATCAATATAATTAACGTGAAAACGTTACTAATTAGGGTAGATGGATAAAACATTTATGAATCAAATTCCATTTAAATACCCTATATGTTCAAATGGAAGTGCGGATAGAGGTGATAAAATACCACCGACACGCACTCCATCTGTAGTAAAACAGCGGTCACTCCGTTACGGAAACTGTACAATGAATCAATTTCCATTTAAATACCCTATATGTTCAAAGGGAAGTGCGGATAGAGGTGATAAAATACCACCGATACGCACTCCATCTGTAGTAAAACAGCGGTCACTCCGTTACGGAAACTGTACAATGAATCTAGTTATCGACCACCACCTCTAGATCTTACGATCCAGACGGTTTCCCACAGCGTTAGGTAAGGTAAACGTACCAATGGCCGGATACTTAAGGAAGCAGTCCGAATCCCTGGACACGCATGAAAAAATCGTATTTTCATCTCTCTCGCACGCACGGCTTGTCCGGCAACTGGGACGTGTCCGGTCATTGGTGCGTTTACCTTAGTCCAACGTTAAAACTGAATGTCGCTCTAGGTGGTCGGTCATGAAGAGGAGTAGACAAGTTACCCCGTGTACAAGAGGTATCTCATTCTTGTCTCATTCTTGTCTGTGAAGATAACTAATAACAATTATTAACTTACGGGTTGCATTTCAATCTCACCTTGATCCATCGAGTTATGCAATTATCCGTTCAAGTCTCCAAATTTATTCTAGAAATGTGCAAATTATGGATAAGGCTCTCGGATCAAGCCGCAACCTCACACATCATACGCTAAAATACTGAAAGAGGGGTAGCTCGAGAAATCACTAAATATTTTAATTAATTGTATGGAAAACATCTTGATCCGCGATCGACTCCGACCTCGTTAGCACATCAGTCCTAACGTCAAGAAAGATAGGAAGTCGCAAAACAATTTCCGCGAAAAATATCAAGCATACTTTTAAGATGACGCTGCCTCCACGCAAGCACAACGTTCGCACAAATGTTCGAGGAAAGTCAGACCTTCGAAATACAGTAAAATGTCGTGTTATTTCTACGTGGAGATACAAAAAGGGTGACGGTATGATCCTAAAATGTACAGCGCGTAACTTAGCTGAGGGAAGGATTCGAGAGGACCGTAAACCTTCTTAATTCATAATAATTTCACAATATTCGTGTTTACTATTTACTTATAAATTTGAAACTTACTGTCCGTCCAGTATAGATTTATCGCCAGAATCTTTCCGACAGATCTTAAAATAAGACTAATAATAAAAATAATAGAAAAGCAAAGACTTTGAGGAATAGGTTTAAATAAAGATTTGTTGTATTTAAAAATTCGCAAAAATTCCTATTCGCGAGACTAGACTCGTCGATAAGATTAACTCTAATTACGTCCCAGCGGCCAATCGAAACGTACGTGCAAGAGAGACGGAAATACGATTTTGTATGCATGTCCGGGGACTGGGACTTCTCTCGTACGTGTCTAGCTATTACATGTTATTAGGTGTTTAGCTATTGGTACTTTTATCTTATGGAACATTATATACAGCAATGTTTAATAATGATGAAGTTAATGATCAGTCAAAGATCAATTAACAGTTAGCAGATGATCAAAGAAAGTATAAAAAATGTTTCTTAAATCGCAAAGAAAAAAATAGCGATATAGTACTGATTTGGGAAAGTAGACACGCGTGTAGAAGGTGTGGAAGGCTTGACTTTCCGCCACCTTGCCGGGAATAATTGACATAAAGAGCCTCGAGAGGAGCTCCAAGCTGAGCTGAACCGAAAGAGTTCCGCACTGAGTAGAATAGAGCCATGCCGTGGCCAAGATAGCGAGAGGAGTCGAATGGGCACGATGCGGTAAAACACCTGGAGGCGGAACCGAATCCCGAGTAGAAAAATGTTCCATGGAACGATCTGCTTTTTTATTTTCGTTCCATCTGCAAGTTTCTAGTATCTGCAAGTATTAGTTGACTGCCTTGTACCGGTCGAATTCCTATGTTGAAACTTCTTATAACAATTCTGGGTTAACCCTAGAACTCACATATGGGGTACAAAAGTACCCCAGACGACATTCAAACTGCGCTCCTACAGTATAATGTTGCCTTTGCATTATTATTGTATTCTATTATTATTATTATTTTTCTGTTCTATTCTATTATTATTTTCTTGTTTTTATTATGTTGCTTGTTTTGTACTGGCAGGGTGTTCTTAGGGGGGTGCGGCCTCAGAACACGAAATAAACGCTTCTATCTATCTATCTATCTATAATAGTACATTACTCCACGAGGGCGAAACACTTGTTTCTAACGAGTGTAAGTTTGCGGCACGAGCCAAAGGCGAGTGCTATAATCACACGAGTTAGAAAAAGTGTTTCGCACGAGGGATGTACAACATTTTTCATCACAAGGTGCGAAAATTGCGGTTTTACGCACGCGAAGCGGGCGGAAAAGTGGCCATTACTGCACCAAGTGATGAAAATTAACATTAACGACTCGGACCTCCACAATAATTTGGTTCCACGATTTGACGATGTACGGAGGCCGGTTGTATCTCAGTTGCTCGCTGGCTGTCGCACAGGACGCTAACGCAGCGCACTTGGGGTACCAAAATGCCCCAGTTGTGCGTCCCCGTTAGTGTTTCATGTAAGTAAGTAATTTTTTTGGTATGTTTAAATTATCGAATGTAAGTTACTATTATATAATTTGGATGTATATGGACGCCATTTTGTTTTCTTCTTTTTTATATTTGGCGACCTATAATAGCATGAAAACGCAAAGTACGTGATTTTTTTTCGTTGTGCAATACACACGAAAGATGGTATACTTAATCGAAGAACTTCCATAAAGAATCTCGGGCACTCTTTGATCGCAAGTAAAAGTGTTTGCCGAAGATGCCACTGTGGTGTCTGCAGGGAGCACCGAACTGTTCACTGCAAGGTATTTCTATCTCCGCTTTATACGTATTATTAGCTGCACCGATAATGTGGTAATGTCTCTTGATCAGCGCGCATCAATCCTACTCCACATACGACAGCGTTAAGTCTATAGGAAAATCAGGAATCCCGGAGTTTTTACGGAACAGTGTGTCAATAAGATCTGCACACTTCGCTACAAAACCGAACTCATTTCACGAAATGGGTCACATCTCGTATGTTAAGCGTGAGACCCCAGTGGACATTTCGGACCATCAAATCAGATTCTGGAAAGATGCGGTTCTGTAAAGATCTTGTTAGGGCCTCATCGGGCCAGACGTAACGTTCTAAAATTTCGGTCAGGGGGGTGAAACGTCAATCCCGACTATTATTAGAACGTTGAGTCGTGAGACGTACACCTGTAAAGGACGAGTATTGAAGATCGCTATAAGGTATTTCTATCTCCACTTTATACATATTATTAGGTGCACCGATAAGGTCTATGTGGTACGACGTCGTTACATTTATATCGAGCTATACTCGTTTTTATCGTGCACGCATACTCACCTCTCCGTGCGTATGCCGTGGATAAAACCTACGGATGGCGAGGAGGAGATAGTGGTGGGTTCTGGCCGACAGTCTGGTCCCCGAGTAGTGGAAACGAGAACTCCCACTCCAGATTTCCGGGGGCGCTACGGACACCATGACGTACGGACGGGCACGCGGGCCCCACTTGAGAAAAGCCAATTTGGTGGCGGCGAAATGGTTAAAGGCGCTTGCGTCGGTCCGAAGCCTCCCTCCCCTCCCCCAGAGAAGAAGAAGAGGAATGCCCATACTTAAAGCCCCGGATCTCAGCGCCTCCGACTATTCCCTCAGCAACATCGGTTAGTGGAGCCCCACTCGGACAGTCGTCTCTTAAGACTATACAACGTTCACATGAGGGTTCATAAAATTGTGTCTTTGCCTGATCGCACATTGTATGAATATCGAACGGTGAACGTGAAGTGATTTAAAAAAAAGTACACATATAAACCGAAGGGAAAGAAAGGCTTGAGCGAGTGCTTGTTTTCGCTCAAGGTATCGGCCACGCCGTAGGGTTGGCATCGGCGCAATTAGCCAATCGTCGTTCGAATCGAAGATCAAAGCACATCCTCAAGGTTACGACTGATCGAGACTCTCATCGATAGATCCTTGCGCGCTCCGTGCGGTCGCAACCGCGCTCGCTGATCGCAGTCGTGCGCGCTGGATTCGAACCGTATTTGCGTTTGGACCACCCCGATGTCTCATCCACGGATCTGCACATATGTGTATCCGCGTACATTGTTCGTGGACTGATCGAGAGGTTCGATAAGGAGAGGAACGGCAGCGTAAAGAAAGTCGGGTAAGGCGGGTATTCCGTTTTCCGGCAATCATCGCGCGCGCAAGAGAAGGAGATAAAGCGTGCCGGCCGGGCACCGCGACGGAATCCCGTGAGCATCGAACGACCACGATACACGACGATGAAATCTTTCAAAGTGGAACTTTGAGAGAAAGGTGACGAGAGGAGAGAAAGAGAGACCCGACGTCCAGCCGCGTGTGCTCGTAACAGGATTCGCGGCCTACGGTGGAGTTCTCGGCCGTTGTAATTTCCATCGGGAGAGTCGGCGATACGGCGTTCGATTGGATCTACGACAGATCGTCGAAGAACGATCAACGGTGAGGTAAAGAAAGTTTTTTTGTTTTGTTTTAATTCGAGTCACACAACCGAGCTTTGGAAAATCAATTCGACACGATTTGTTCACATATGGAGTACGAACGTACACATGAAAGTTAGACTAGTGTGATGGTAATTGATAATTGAGGCAATAGAGGAGAAAACGAGGGTTTTACTAATCGGATATGCCTAAGAAACGAGGAAACTCTCGCTACGTTTGGTGCACGGTCTGAATCCTCTCGGCAATTGAAGAAAAGCGTGACCGCGAGAATAATATTAACAACAACGAACGAAACGAGTGAAGTGCAGTGACAACTTTTTCAATGGACTACGGGTTGGGTGATTTTTATTTTGGTTATTCTTTTATTTCGATTATTTCCATGAGGAGCGTCGAATGTCCGTTCGCCGGAGAAATTGGAGTATCAGACAGCGGCGATGCCAGATTGCGTGAATCGGTGAAGCGCATCCCGATCTTGTGACACCGCTAACGCATGCCACATGTGATAGATTTATCCGACAATCCGGCGTAGCCGAATGAAAGCGCCCGCGTGCATTAGTGTCAGAAACTGCATCCTCCCGAGACCGTCCGACAAGCCGGCGAGTTATGTACTTTCGCGGCCGACTCTTGACGCGCGCGAAGACTTACAAAAACAGAGCAGCATCTTCTATTGGCGACATGATTTCACGGTGATGCGCTATATATCGCGACAATTAACTAAGTGGGTCGATATACCTAACTTGAGGAACTTCAACTTCTATAAAGGATATGTGTATTGACAAGAAAAATATGTTAGCCCTCGACAAATCTTGTTTTGTCGAGGCGCGACAAGTTTTGTTTTTCGCGGTCGCGATCCGAAATCCCAACAGTTATCGCGTTAACGGCACATTTATGTCTCTATAATTCAGAACTCTACCAAAAAAAAACCGCGGTAACAACTCTACTACATAACAAGTCTCCCAAAAAAGAGTGCGCTAACAACTCTACAATGAGAAAAAAATTGGTTGGATTAAAGTAGTACTAGCACAATGACTGACGCCGTCTAAGTTCGACAGAAAAAAGACAAAGATTACAAACACTTCTCGATGAGAAAAAAGTCTGAAAAAATTCTAGCATATAAAAGATGCTGAAAAGATTGTTTGTGCATAATAATAATTTCAAAATGTTCATAACAAATTACTGAAAAAAAAATTGTGCACCAAATTACCCGGCGAGCAATTTTTTTTTTGTTACGGAAATGTTTTGTTAATTTTTCTGAATAGGTATGCATTTTTTCAGAATTTTATCTAATACTTGAATACACCTTCGAACGTATGTCACCGCGCATTTGCTTAATTCCATAATTTCTTTATCTCAGTGTGCCAAAAACGACCGCGCTAACAACTCTACTACATAACAAGTCTATCAATAAAGACTGCGCTAACAATTCTACTACATAACAACTCTACCAAAAAAGGCCGCGCTAACAATTCCACTACATAACAACTCTACCAAAAAAGACCGCGCTAACAATTCGACTACATAACAACTCTACCGGAATATACATCCGCCCAAGAAAACCTCTAGTAGAGAAAAATACTACCAAAATAAAAATAAAAATCTATCGGTAGCGATCGTCTTGGATGCTTATATTCCGGTAAAGACGTTATGTGGTAGAGTTTTTGGGACTGGATCACTGTGATATAGATTTTGGATGCAGTTATGAGTCGTGGATGTAATACGACGTGTTAACGGCCTTTTGGTGCACAGACACCTACCCCGAAAATTTGTTTCCAAATGTGATTTTCGAATATTTTGAGAAAATTCTGAAAATAATTTTTTTTTTACCAAGAATGAAGCTTCTTTCACGCGAAAGCAAAAAAAAAAGCACGAAGAAAAAAACATGATCGTCATTTATCTCTGTCACGGGAATGATTATCGAACTCGTAGCAAAACGAGTAGGATTGCGTTAGATCAACTTGGCATTGCGAACTCTCAGTGAAATGTAGGTAGAACGTTATTGCGACCGTACGGGTTTAATGATCGAACGCTGCAAGATCACGTCCAATCTTTCTCACGTCGATGAATCGAAGGGATATACACTAATATTACACACAACGTCGTAATCTTATGGAAACCGCGTTATTAACGGGCGTTTAATGTTATACGTACTAAACTCGTTACCGCGAGTCAATGTGCGGGGTGTCATTGGCAGACGGGTGGAAGCCCGCGCAACCCGCGTCCACTTACCTTAGCGTTCCATTTAATCTCTCGGTAAAGTATACGTTTTCTCGGGTTATCGAGCATTAATCCGCTGAGCAAACTCGGTATAGCGTCGGAAGGCCGGTCCTTTTGACCTTTCGACAGTCCAACCTGCGCCTGAATAGACCGCTCGAGCATGGATTCATTAAAATCAGCTGTAATTTGCGTTTGTGAAATTGAGGTTTCCGGTCTCGCGCCCCTACAACTAGAATCAAAGTCACTCGCCGCAAATGTCTACAGTGTGATGTCTAGCGCAACGTATTGCCGCAATAATCCGATAAACTCGCGAATAAATAAAATTTTGACGTTTCCAAGAAAATGTTGACGTTTCCAAGAAAATTTTGACGTTTCCAAGAAAATTTTGACGTTTCCAAGAAAATTTTGACGTTTCCAAGAAAATTTTTACGTTTCCAAGAAAATTTT
>JAPYZC010003965.1:0-25638 GCA_030522665.1 Ichneumoninae sp. A BG-2022a
GAATTTTGAGAATTTTGAGAATTTTGAGAATTTTGAGAATTTTGAGAATTTTGAGAATTTTGAGAATTTTGAGAATTTTGAGAATTTTGAGAATTTTGAATATATTATCAGTGTTACCGCTATTAAAATATATTATCAGCTGCGAAAAAATAAAATATATTATCAGTGTTACCGAACGGCGTAAGTCATGCGATCGAGTCTCAAGCATCTCATCATGCACAGTCTCTGAAGAGCCGATTTATTCTTCCATTCTTGCGGAAATTTTTCTCTCTCCGGTGTCTCAGATTCGACGAATTTCTTCCACCTTTTCGCCGCTCCCTCGATATCCCGATCTAAATTTCTGAACTCATCGGTACCGCTCAGATACTTTATACCGCCCCATCCCGTGTTACTTAGAAAATCCACCGGACTAACGAGATTCGGTGTGTACGGATATCGGAGAAGAAAATCCAGCTCCGACGGTGATATCTCGTTCATTTGTAGTAGAATCTGCGTGAATAAAATACAATTCCGTTCGTTTTCGTTCTTATTTCGTTCATACGTATCGTCCTCAAAAAATTCTGAATTAATTGTTAATAGACGATCAATCAATTTCTATTCCAATCTATTGTTTACGTCTTATATTTTAAAAAGGCGTTTTTTTCTCGTTAATAAAAAAATTGGATCGCAGAAATAATCGTACGCTTAATCTTTTGTCACCGTGTTTCAACAATGAAAGGAACCAATTTTTTATATTCGGATGTAGCTATTCTTTTACACAGTCACAACACGCTTATGAACGATCGGTCGTAGGGGATTTCTGTAATAAAATGCTTTTTGCCGCCCAGAATCGATCACTTCGCATACGTTTCAGAGAACTGAGAGGGAATTGCAAACACTTCTGGAAAAATTCAAAGTGCATTTAAAAATCTGAAAAAATTCATAAGTATTCAGAAAAGTGAACGAAGCATTTTCATATAAAAAAATTAGGTTTCCGGCAGATTTGTTGACCAAATGTCACGTTTCATTAATTTGTTAATACCATTTTGGAATTATTATTATGCAAAATTAATCTTTTCAGCACCTTTAATGTGCTTAATTTTTTTTAAAGATTTTTATACCATCCAGAAGGGTTTGCAATTCCCTCTCGTTTCCCTGAAACTTATGCGAAGTAAACACTGTTCGCAAGGATTACCTTAAGGCACTAGCATAAGGATTTGGTAAAAAAAAAACAGGTTGATTTTCGACATTTCACAGACTTTAACAATAAAACACCCATTGGACAATTTCGAAACGCTCCAACCTTAATTTATCAACGTAGTCGGCGTTTCTGAATTAATTCAAAAAACATATTGTGGTTTATTTTTACCTGAATAGTAATCTGGCAAAGAAAAAAGAGTTTGTTGCTTTATTTTTTAAACTTTAGGTGTGAAATTTATTTAAAAAAAATGTCTGTTGTGGTTTATTTTTACCTGAATAGCCATCTGGCAAAGAAATATGAGTTTGTCGCTCTCGAAGAGTCCGCGGCTCGTGTAGGTGAAGACGAGATACGTGATGCTGTCTATCAGTAAACCAACGCGTTTTGTTATGTTCTCGGAGGGTTCGGCGAATTTTATAGCGTTTTGAAAAACGGCGCTGAAGGCTTTGAGCGAAAACTGGTAGAGCATGTTTATCTTGTTCAAGTCGTTGAGGATGAAGTACAGGAGGCTCGCCCTCGAGGCGGCGGGACGATACCATTCGCGTGCCTCGTCGATCTTCACCGAGGTTATTCTCGCCTCGACGACTTTAATCTCAATCTCGGCCGCCGTTTTCTTCGTTGTTTCAAGATTAACGACCAGTGCTACGTCACTCAGAACGTTCGGTCCCGCCGATGACAATCTTCGTAACGAAAGAAAATTAACTTCAAAAATTTATTTACGTACACAAAATAAAGAAAAGAAAATTCTGCACTGAGAAAAAAGATAGTATTTTCTACTATACCAATAGTTCCCAGGAGGAATGTCTATATAGATAATTTTTGACAGTTATATTCAATTGGTTACATTATAATTATTGTTGCAACCATGACTTTTTGTCACTGTCGTAACTGTAAAATGTAAACGTTCCCCCTGGGAACTTTTACATTTTATACATTTTTTTGGCATAAAGTCAGTATTGTTACTTTTACTATATTATTTTTTCTCAGTGTGTCACCGAATAACCGATTCGTTGATATTTTTATACTTTTTTGTGCAATTTTTCCGAAGAGAAAATCATATTAGAGAAGACAAACCCGACGAAACGGTAGCGACCGAATACATTTTCGTAAATTTTTTTAATTAAGTGTTTAATGAAACCCCAAAGTTTAGCCGATTTTCACTGTTCACAGTTGATTTTTTTTCTTCATTTGGCTCCTTAATTGGTAGGATATTTTACTTTGAATAAAATAAAATAAAATAAAATAAAATAAAATAAAACCTGTGCAAAAGGTCGTCCTCCAAAGTTTTGAGGGTTATCTTGAAGGTATTCTGTTGCTTGGTGAGCTCGGCCTTGGTGGTCTCCAAGTCCGGCCGTTCGGCTTTCACGACGTCGCCCAACAATTGTTCCTCCAGGCCGTCCTTCGTAACCGTGAAATTAATGAGAGTCGTTTGCGCCTGCATCTCGGGCTTGTAATGAGGATTCGCCAATTTCGTTTGAAGTATCAAACGAAATTGCGGATTATAGTCGACCTCCTTGTCCCCGAGTTTTATTGCACTGCAACGACGATTCAAAGGAGACAAAAAAAATTAACTTTTGGACCATAAAATTCGACAAAATATTATTATCCACGAACCGTCCTTTTTTTACGAGAACTCTGCCTAAAATAGGATCCAATACAGCGTCCACGGTCTCCATTATATTCTCGATCAAGACGACTTGCCCGTTGGATATCGCGAATTCAATTTGGTCGAGATAATTTCGCTGAGTCAGTCTCAGCACTTTTAATTCGGGTCCGTACTTAACTTTTATCCACTTAACTCCTTGGAGCTGAGGATCGATCATCAGAGGCCATCGCGACGAATTCGTTAGGATCGTCGCGTTCTCCGCAGACATTCTGTCCGTCGGCAAACCTTTTGACGCATGAAAAGAAAAATGTTTTCGAATTAATCCACCGAATGCATTTTCATTAATTAATTAAGGGTGCTTCACACATACATTCTCAACCAAAAGTTTAATTCAATGAAAATTTCAGCATCTCGTGATATCCCAAAAATCTGAAAAAATCAGCTGTTTAATTATGTTAAGGCCTTTCATTTTGCGTAATAATAATAATGACAAAAAATTAGTAACAAATTATTTTTTAAATAAGCCGTTTAATAAAAATCAGAACATCTTTCATTTTCTCAGTTCAAATTAATTCCATAATTTTTTATAATTCCAATTTTTTTTTTCGAAAATTTGAAAAATCGTTGTAAAAGCAGTAATTCTGGATATGTTTCCGTATCATGATTCCACATTACACGCGAAGAGTTTCGAGGCGATTGCGCCAACAGTTCTGTAGTTATAGCGTAAAAAAATTAAAAACGGAAAATTCAAAAATGTACGAAGATTTTGTAAAAATTCAAGTGGCTTCTACAAAATCAACGAATTCATTTGAAAAGTGAATAAAAAGATTCACTGATTAATTATTGAACAATTCTTTTTAGCAATTTTTTATTATTTCTTATAATAAAAAATAATAAAACCAGTTGCTAAAAAAAATTAAAAAAACAAATTTTTATTTTTCTTAGCACCTTTCTATGATTATGCAAAATTAATGTTCTTGGCACCTTTAATAGACATGATTGTTTTCAGATTTTTATGCCATTGGGAAGTGTTCAAATTGTCACGGATTCTCACTTTTGGCTGGGAATGCACGTGTGATGCATCCTTAATCTATCAATTAAAATGCTTAATTAAAATTAAAATTCCTTAATCAATCAATTAAAATAAAAAACTTTTCTAAAACTGGTTAAAAATTAATTGAGTTTAAAGTAATAATTATTTATTTGCTTCACATTAATTAATACTTCACGAATCACTTAATGTAGCGTAAATTAAGTATCGTTTGCGGAAAATACCTTCGTTATTCCACTGAGCTATCTGTGCGTCGTCCGTCAGCAGTGACAACGGATCCAAATCCGGCGTTCTCGGTATCGGCGTGCCCAGATTGTTGAGAAACGGTATCCAGTGAACGTTTATCAGATCGAGTCGGTACTTCCGGGTGAAACAGCCCACGTACGAAATGAACGCAGTTACCAAAAGCACGTCACCGGGAATCGTCACACCAGAAGTCTTCAATCTATCGAATACTCGTCGATCAATAAATTCACCCGGCCAATTCGCCGAATAACAACAATAATAATAAATTAGTTATCTACAATTACCGCGTCGGAAATTGTAAATATTATCGATATTACTTTGACAAAAAGTAATATCCGAAACCGACCAAATACAACGATGGTTATTGCAATTAGGGAAATTAATTAATTTTCCGATTAATTGGCAATTAATTAAATCTTTGAAGTACGCCGTTCCAGGGACAATATTATGATGACGTTGTGAAGTTATCTTTTCATAATTACGACAAAAATATATATTTTCTTAAATTATTTCATTTCCGCTCGAGGGCACCGGGCGAAAATTTTCAAAATTCGAATTCTGAAATATCGTCCATAAACTCCTTCAACCTCGCAATTATGTCCGATAAATTTTTCAACAAAAGCCGTGTCTTTTTTTTATAAAAATTTTGTTTGCGTCATTTAAACAACATCCGCTATATAAAAAAATTGAATCAAAAGATATTCTCTTCTCCAATAGTCTCAACTAAAAAAAATCAAGCATTTTGTTAATGTCGTCTTTCATCTTCGATAACTCTTTAAAAGTGTTTCACACACACGTACATCCGTCCTTCAAAGGTTCAACGAATAATTCAATTACAACTTATTATTTTTGAACTTTTTTAGAAAATTTTTTTTTTACTTTTTTTCAACATCGTCTTTCATCTTCAGCAGCTCTAAAAAGATGTTTCACGTACCTCAAAGGCTCAATTAACGATGAATCGAATTATATATTATAATTACATTTGTAATTTTTTATACGTAAAAAAACATACAAATTTTTTATATAATTTCGCAGCGCACTTGTCGCTGAAAAACGAAAAACTTACACTTCGACGGTCTCGGCCCAGCGAACTTTTTCCGAGGCCAATCCGTTGACGAGCCTGTTGGCCAGATCTATGGTCATCGCCGTAGCGTCCGCTTCGTCCTGGCATTTCTGCTTTTCCGCCAAGGCAATATTCATCTTTGCCCCGAGAACCTCGAGGACTTTGTGCAACTCCTGAAAGAGGGACAAACATCGCGTCAGAATTTCTATTTAAATCCCCGTGTCTCGAGCTTAATCGAGCTCGGATCTTATGCGCTCACAGTCAAACGGGCTTGAAGAGCGACCAATTTTTCCATCGCCCCTTTGAGCTCGGCGTTCGCCTGGGCCAGTGCCGTTCTGAGTGGTTTCACGCTCTCGTTTATGTAGTGAAATACCATGATGTTCTTGACCCAGCTGCAGAGGCCCGCTGCAGCTTGAGACTTTGAGTAGATGAAGTCAGGCTCGAAGTCTTTGCACGGGGCGAAAGAAGTTTTAATCATTTCGCCGTTCAAAGGCGGAGTTTAAAGCAAAGGTAGTTACAAAATCTCGTTGCGATTTATGAGTTTTCTTATATACATAGAATTTTTTTTCTTTCTTTTAATTATTTTTTATTCTGTTTAATTATAGGTATGCAAGCAGTTTTACCTTTGTCGGTAATGTAGGGCTGAATGGCTTTGACGACGTCGGGGTGAATATTTTCTTTATCGTAATTTCTCAGAGACGATAAAAATGCATCGGCACCGCCCATCATCACCTTGCACGCCTTCCAACTTCGATCCTTCGGCACTTTTCCCTTCGGTGAAAATAAGACCAAAACCGCCTGCGCGACCGTCGCCACCGCGTCCGGCGGCGTGCCGAATGACTTCAGCTCCGTCAGGTTGTTCTAAATTTAAACGGGACGAGAAACAATTGTAACTCGTAATGGACCGTTCGTAGAGGTAGTGCGCACGCAAAAAGAATATCCGAAAAATATATTAAAGGCCCATATAAATCTCGTAAAATATTAATTATATAAAGATTTTTGTGAAAGGTATATATTTAAGGATGCTTCACTTGTACATTTTCAACGAAAAGTTGAATTTGATAGAAATTTCTGTACCTAGGGCTCAGCCAAAAATCTGACAACAGTAGCCGTATTAAGTACGTCAAGACCTTTGATTTTGCATAATAATAATGCCAAAACTTATCAACAAATTATTGAAAAAATCAATTGATCAACAAACAATTAGAAAATCTTTTATTTTCTCATTTTAAATGAATTTTTATTTTTACAATTTATATGATTTTTTAAAAGAAGTTTCTTACATTTCAACATTTTTTTTTTTTAATCGGTGTAGAGGCACGAATTTCGGATGTTTCCGTGTCACGATTCCTCAGTAAGCACAAAAAGTTTCAAAGCGATTGCGCCATTAGTTACATAGTTACGACTTGAAAAAAAATTCATAAATGTAATAAAATTTTGAAAACATGCATGTGTCTTCTAGAAAATAAACGAATTCATTTGAAATGAGAATGAAAAGGTTTACTGGTTATTTGCTGAAGAAATTTCGTTTTTAAGCAATTTGTTAATAACTTTTTCACATTCTTATTATGCAAAATCAATGTTCCTGGCACCTTTAATACAGTTGATTTTTTTCAGTTTTTTATACCATTAGGAGGCGTTCAAATTCTCCCTGAGTCTCATTTTTGATTGAGAATGTACGAAGCATCCTAAATATAAATATAAATATATTAGTATATACTTTTTAAAATATACTAACATATAAATATTATAAATATATTATCATTGTTATATGTAACATTTTTTATATATTAATTAATTTTTCAAGATATATATTTTTGCAGATATTTTTTTCCGTGCGATAGCTACGATTGTTGCCCGAGCTAGTTCTCGAGTGAGAATTGTCAAGTTTGAGCTCGGCCGTAATCCGCGGAAATCTCGTTGCACCTTATTCAAAGTGTCCAAAGCAGCTTCGGCTTGACGAACCGCTGGCTCGGCTCTCGCCAAATCTTCGTCACAGCGCTTCTGTCTCTCGGTAACTCGTTCCTTTATCTCGGCGACTTTGGCCTCCTCCTCGGATGCTTCAAACGCGATTAAAAACAATGGAAACTACGTACAGACTGTGCTACAGTTTGTACTGCATGTTACACTGCAGCTTGTCGTAAAGTTTCGAGGAGAAAACCCGTCGGAAACGTCGCTTTTCGTCAACTACCGTCTTACCTATCGCCTTCTCCACTTCCGCCTTTGTATTTTCCGCTCGCACTTCCGACAATATTTTGTCGGCTATGTCGTTTTTCTTCTTCAAATCCACCTCCTGCACCGCCAGGACCGCCTTCAAATCATCGACCTAAAAATCACGTGGAAGAAAATGTTATCTTTTACCACGTTGTACAATTTTGTTTTCTTTTACACTGTAAAAATAAATTGTAAATTTAATGTACTGGAACTTGAAATTTGCTGACATTACTCATATTAATTAAAGATTAACGTACTTTGCTTGTAAAATAAAAATACCGGATATTAAAATTACAAATCTTTTGCTGCAAAATTTACAAATATGTTCATGAAAAATACAAATTTTATTGTAAAACTGCAACACACATGTGTTTGAAATTTCAAAAACGGTTTATGTAAAGAAGCTTCCAATACTGTTCATTAATTTTCAAACAACATTTTTTTACAGTGTAGTTTTGGGAATGTGTTTTAGCATTTTGAGCTTTTGCGCTCAAATATGTTGGGAATTTTTTGTTTCCGGTTGAGAGCAGTCAACTTACACGGGGAGAGACCTCGGGTGAAATAATTAGTTACTGGATAATTTTCGATACCAACAATTTTTTTAATGAAAAGGTATAATTTTACAAAATTTAGAACACTTCTGTTTTCTGGTATTGGTTTCCGGTCGAAAGCAGAGAAATTAAATATGGAGACAAACTGGTTGGAGCAGTTACCTGCTGGTTCGTTTTCTTTATCAAAAAGTTTTTCACGAAGAGGTCTAAATTCATCCAATTTAGACCTCTTAAGGTAGTACTTGCGGACTGTCTGACCCCACGTGAGTTCAGAGAGAATGTAGAGAGGAATTCCGAAGTTTATATATATTTTCTAAATTTTGGAATTATTATGCAAAATCAATTTTTTCAGCACCTTCCATATGGTTGATTTTTTAAACTTATTTTTATTCCATCGAGAAGTGTTCGCAATTCGCTCTCAATTCTCTCTGAACTCATGTGACGTCCAACTGTCGGCAAGTACCTACTACGTTAATTTCCGTTGTTGGTTCCGGTTGAGAGTAAAGAAATTACACACGTAGAGAAACTGGTTGCACGAGTTAACCGTTGGTTATTTTCCTCTATAAAGAATTGTATCAACGTATGGAAAGAATTTACAAAAAACCCTTTCAATACTCAATAAAATAAAGCATGTCTTACCTGTCCGGCGCAAGAGGCGAGTTTCGTCAGTCCGTTTTCCAGTCGTACAATCATTGCTTTCAGATCGTAAGTCTTTTCGGCCAGAAGCTTCGAGTAAAGGGCGATCTGTTCGAGAAAAGATTTCGGCGTTGTGTAATTGTATCTCTTCTCGTTTTGCAAGTACGTCTTCGAAGTCTCATTGACACTCGTGTGCGCGAAGGACATGAACAGCGATACCGATTTTCTATAATTTGCCGGAAGCTCTTCCAACTCCTAAAATTAAGAATTAAAATTGTTTAGATAAGTAAAATAAAGTAATGCCGAATTGTTAAAAAAGATGTTCGATATCCGTATATCGTCTTTGACAACGATGCAACGAGTTTACTTCGAGAAATCTTGATGAAACCGATTCCAGTGCGTCTTGGGGCCAATCCTGAAACCAATTTATCGAGGTGCAATTCACCAACGCCGGAAATTGTCTGGCTCTTTTTCTCAGCGTTGCACCGACGGGTGAGAAGCACAGGACGCACTTCAGGTACCTCTGTACACGATCGATGAAGAATTTCCAACAATTTTCTTTCGTCTCCATCATACCGGCTTGCTTCACCTGTGCAAGAGCGCTTTTTTTTATACGAGATTTAGAACACACGCGACGGAATTCGATCACCGATTCGATATTTTCTATTTCACACACACACGGTAAAAAATAAAAGTTTGTACATTAAAAGACATATCTCGCCCACCAACGTCGGCAATAATTTGTTTTCGTTAATATTTTTATATAATGGTGGCCGCATTGTGGGAAAACCGGGAAACGTCAGAAGAAAAAAATGGAAATGTTTTCAAAAAAATAAAAAAACAGAATTAATGATTAATACAATAATTAGGCATTTTCATTTGCATAATAATTATTTTTTTAATGGAAGGCGTTAGAAGTTTGGTCAGGGAAAATTTTGAATTGGTTAGTGAAAAGTCAGGCAATTTTTTTCCGGGAAACAACTACCACCAGATTATACTTTTTTGTTTGATAAAAATACGGTTTATTGTAACAAAAAAACTTGGAAATTGAAATTTTCATATCGCTTCCTCATAACGTTAGCATTTTCTATATTTTTGGCTTTGAAGAAGCCAAAAATACTCGCATAAAGAAACATTATGCGAGCGCGACAGGAAAATTTCAATTATCAAAACTTTTCGACGTTGTTTCTAAATGTCATTCCCAAGTTTTGGAACATTCTGAACGTTTTTATTAAAATCTCAAAATTATTAATTCTTCATCAAAATAACACTTCCTCTAGCGAGAAGGCAATGTCGTGATTAATTAGAAAAAAGTTGTTTTTTGTGAACCAGAAATGTTAAACGTACGAATCTTTTTTGCTGTTGGTTCTTGCGTTCGTAACAGTAAAATGTTATTTTGAGGGTGCTTTTGGGAAGGGGGGGGGGGGTGATATGCAATGGGTTACCTCGTTTCGCACAGCGTTAACGATATTGTCGACCTCGTCGTCAGCGAACAGTTCGGCAATCTCGCCGGAAGCCAGCATGTCGTTTACGACGACGAGAAACCTTTCTTGAGCGACTTGCGAGTCGGTCATTAAAAATGTTATGCCGATGCTTTTTAATCCAGCCTTCAGATACAAAACGGCCAAGTCGGCTCTCAAGTCGTTTATCGCATAACCTTTTCGCAGCTGAACTTGAAAGACCTGGAATGAAAATAATAAAAAGTAAATTCTTTCAAATTGTAATAAAAAATAATTAAATAAAAAAAGATTGTTTTCTTTTTTAAAAAATGTATCGTTACTTCGAGATTGGAAATAAAAGAGGCGAGACGCGAGAGCGATTGTTTTCCACTGCCTCCGACACCGACCAGCAGTGCATTTCCCCTCGGAGTCTCGAGGATTCGATTGATTCGACAAACGTGGTACATCGCGTCCTCGAACATCACTAAATTCATTGCTGCGACCTAAAAAAAAAATCACGGATTCATTTATTACAGATTTGATTTTCTCTATGGATTTTTTTTCTTTTATTATCTTTACCAATTCGTTGTAATTGGTCAGAGCGTCGTCCAACAATTTCGTGAGTTGTGGCCACTCCCTTATCGGCATGTACTTCGGCTCTCCCATTCCCTCGGCGAAGTGGCAGTAGATTATCGGTTGTGCGAACACCGGCGTTTCTTCTAATTCCTGAAAGGATAAACGAAAACTGTTTTTTTTTGTTGTGAAAAAGTTTAGCATTTTTTTTAATTGAATGCAGGTTTTTATAAGAAAATTTCTCACGGGGATATTTTTTCGAAGTGCATCGAGCAAAGTGATCTCGAACGCTCGTTTGTCCTCGACGTCGACCAACTTGTCGCAGTACACCCGCGTTGCCTCGTGAACGTACAGACGAATCGCTGCACTGGGCACCGGTATCGTATCGCCATTCGCGAATAAGTAACCCTGTTTCAAATTAATTTAAGTTGGTTTGATTTTGGTTTGATTTTGGTTTGATTTTGGTTTGATTTTGGTTTGATTTTGGTTTGATTTTGGTTTGATTTTGGTTTGATTTTGGTTTGATTTTTGGTTTGATTTTGGTTTGATTTTCCACGTTGTGTTCCTCAGACGCGGAACACAACCGACAGGCGTTCCTCGAGATGTCATTGACTTATTCGCACCTACTTTTGCGCCTTGTCACCTTTTTTTTAGGGATTACCGGTTGCTCAGGGTAACTTTGGTCAGTCCCTCGTCCACCGGCAACCCCTCGTGGGCTGTACCGGTTGCTCAGGGTATGTTGGCCAGTCCCTCGAGCGCCCAGCATCCCTTCTGGGGGATGCCGGTTGCTCAGGGTATCATTAGCCTAGTCTCCCGTCCCCCGAAGTCCCTAAATGTAGTTACGCTAGGGATCATGGTCGGCCTCCTCAGAGCCTCAGGTTAAGGAGGTAAGGGTCAAAGTATTATAGGATAGTCGCCTGGTATACCTAGAAGCATCGTTATGACACACCATACCCCGTCGCCGTGAAGCCCGAGCACGATAGCCTAGACTCTGGCCAGGGATAGCTATTGCGGAGCGTCGAGTCTGATACACGAACTCGACGACCCGCGCGATGGGTATGCTACGTCCTCTACGCCGATACGGTCTCAGTTTCGATTCCCGACGTCGGAAACTCGTCGCGTCCCACCGAGAATGAAAACAATGCAGTACAGTCATACATATCCGACACTCACACTTAGTTACCGCGTGCGAGTGACCTATGTATATATCTGGAGCTTCGTCTCGTCCATGTTTTTTTTTCCCTTCTCGGCTAAACTTACGAAACCGGGAATCGAACCGTCGACCTCCCGATGCTTAGGTCTTAGAGGAGAGCACATTATCACTAGATCATAATTGTGTAAAGAAAATAATAGTGTAAAAAAAGTAATTGCGTAGAAAAAAAAAATTGTGTAAAAAAGTGATTGCGTAGAAACAAAAAAATGTGTAAAAAAGTGATTGCGTAGAAAAAAAAATTGTGTAAAAAAATAGTTTAATAGAAAAATAATTATCATCAAAACTCGAGTGAGTAATTACTTGAAATATGTTGGACAAATCTCGCAGATTGAATATGTAATGAAACTTTATAGCGGTCGGTAGGAAAGTGGCTGCGACTTTTTCGTGAAGAAACAGAGCGGCGTCGATTAAAGGCTCAACGAGTTTTTGCACCATCAGGCCGATTTTATTTTGGGGATTGGCGAAGTGGCATTGCAATATTTGACTGTATATCGTCACGAGTGCGTCATGACCCGGGAAACTGCAAAAGAATACTTCTTTTCCATTTCCTTTTTTTACAATTTTTTTTAACTTATCGTTTGAAGGTGCGTCGAAAGCACTCCAGGGATAAAACAGTTTCCTACCATCGGACGGTTCTATTACTTACGATTTTTCGGAGTAAAAATAAATCGTGATTTAATAATTCAAAAATTGAAAAAAACTGTTTTATCAACCGAGGGGCTTTCGAGGTAACTTAGAGAAGTGAATTAACGTTATACCTGACAGCGAATACTGCAAAGTGGCGTTGCAAACGTGGATCAATAGTGAAACTTCCGGCTGTAGGATTCATGCACGATACGTATTGGGTATTATGAATGTCTTTCAAGCTGAGCTTAACTCGGTCGTACCTGGTGAAAAATCCATAAATAATTAGATAAACGGACAAGTAAGAATTCCTGTTATGGAAACATATCTTGAATATAGTGGAGAACCGCGTAAGTTGCATGCTCGGCAACCAAGCCAATCTGGCACGACCGGGTAAGTCGGATTTTCCACTTCCCGCTTTAGTACCTGCACTCATATAGCACGAAATATATTGAAATAATGTTAGAACTATTTTTAATCTTTCAATCTTGCGAATATTTCTATAATGTATGTAAATAATATTTTGAAATACTTCTATCAAAATATCCCAAAATAGAATACTTCAGAAATATAATTAATCTATCAACATATCTGAAATATTTCCGAAACGTAGTGATCAAATATTTTGAAACATTTTTTATTTCATGTTTCACCGAAATATTTTTACGAATATTCCGTGTTTGTGTATGCAATTTGGATTAGTGATGTGATCTTTCACATTTCGCTGAAATGAAAAAAAAATCCATAATGTTTTTAAAACGATTCAAAAATATTTTTTAATATTAATCAATTATTTCCAACATTTCAAAAAAATATTATTGAAAACTTTAAACAATATGTTCGCGCTATGTGGGCACTCTCCCTTCCCGTCTAAAACTTGGAACAGGAACTATTTGTTAGGCAGGTAAGAAAACGGAAGGGGTAAAATACACTTTCCATTCTCCGTTCTCTACTATGCAGATGGCCCACTGTAATACTAATTATAAATTTAATGTATCAGACTGGAAATTTTTATGCAAAAGCTGGTACATTACATTTAATTCGCAATTGTGAGTAACATCAATATACTTCTTCATTGAAATTAAAGTACTTTATTAAAATTACATCACTCCTTTAAAAACTAGAGTACTTAGGAACTATCCACAAGATTCGCGGAGATGCAAATAGGAAACATAAAACCTCTTTGTATACAACGCAAACAAAATGTACCAACAAATTTAAACATCTCATATATACAACATACCAACAATTAGAAGTAATAAACAATGAAATAGAAAACTGAATATTTACTTCTGCAAATCAGTAATCGTTCCATTTGCGTAATGTATGAAACGCTGAAAAACCTCTTAATAATCGTGGCTCGTAAACCTTTTAATAATCGATATATGTGAAAAGAGATAAGTTTGTTAAGTATCAAAAACTATTACATGTTACGTATTGTCAATAAACTCCCGACTACTACTATTTATTAAAATTAAAGTAATTTCACAGTGAAATAAAAGTAAATTATTAAAAATAAAGTGTTCCCAATGTTTTGAACACAGTGAACATTAATTTTTCATTACAATTGTACATCAAATTTAATTGCAGATTTGTAAAAGTAAATGTTGTATGTTCTATTTCATTATTGATGATTTCTAATTTTTGGTATGTTGTATGTATGAGATGTTTACATTTACCAGGTAAACATGTATTTACTATGTAAGTCTAGTTTACACTTTCGTATTACATTTCGAGTTCGAATTGTATAGAAATTGGTTTTATAATTCCTATTTTCATCTCCGCGAATCTTGTGGATCGTTCCTAAGTTCTAATTCGTATAGGAGTACCGTAATTTTTATAATTTACTTTAATTATGTGATGGTGAAGAAAAATGAAATACATTTTTAATTACATTTTTCATCACAACTGTGCATTAAATTTGATGTACCGATTTTTGCAACAAAACTTCCAGTCCGGTACATTAAATTTCATACAAATTTTGTTTACAGTGCGACACCCAGAACAGGCCCATCCAACTTGTCCGGTCGGTAAAACTTATCTCGATGCAACTTACGCGGTTGTCCACTGTAATAAAAAAATGTTAAAAACGTTAAAACAAACCAGTGACTGTAATCTAAATGTTGTCGTATCAGTGTATGAGGTTGCACGGTTCCGTAAGTATCCACTTCCGGCATATTCATGTCGTCGACGAAATAAACCAAGAGTTTTGTGCCAGGCGGACCGTAATTACGTCCGGCTTTTTTCTCCAAATACTTTTCCAGCACTCGCTGCAGCATTTCTGGTACAGAAGAGAAGGGGGAGAGGAGGGGGGGGAGGATTATATTCACAGTGAATCGTCGACGCATTTCACCTACATATTACGTGGATTAATTATTTTCTTTTTTACTTGCCGGAAGTCGTATAAAAGTTGAATGGCACATTCGCGATGTTATAATTATCCGATAGAGAGCCCAATTTTTCGGCTACTATGACGCTCTTTCCGGATCCCGCGCTGCCTACCAACATAACCGGTACCTTTCTTTTCATCAACAGGTCCATGAAGAAACGTAGACGCGCGGTTTCACCCGTCGGGACGAGAGTCGACTGTGGTAAGTCCCATTTTTATATTAAAATTCAATTATCTTCATATTAACATTCGGCGATGCGAAAAAAACGAAAACGATGTTATTAGTTGGAATTTTGTTTACGTCCAATTTTGCGATCGAACAGCAATAAATTAATTTTATTTGATTGGCAAAATTTTATTCACTCGAGAATGAGGAAAAAAGACTTCGTGATTAATTTGATTTTTAATTATATGATGGATAAAAAATGTTAGGCACCGTTTCATCGGGCACCGAAGAAGCGCATGAATAATTAATTGGGCTGTTCGATGAGATAAAGTTTTTAAACCTGAAGCGGCACGTCCGTGTCGAGCTCAAATTTGTTGACTTTTTCACTCCACGGCAGCATCTTTTTCGTCTCGGTATCGATGAAGTAACTGAATATCGTCCCACTCGAGGGAAACTTTATAGTTTTGAATTCGTTGAGCCACCACTTGCTGAACTCGTTACGCCAATCGATCAATTGGTCTTGAAACATCGCCGAGCCGAACGACCAGATGCAAGCGAATGCGAAATATATTTCGTACCTGAAATGTACATGTTATCGCCCGACGGGTTCATAAATTCAAGCCGCAACGAAAATTTGACCCTTCACGCACCGGGAACAAAATTCGCATGCAAACACCGTTATTAATTTATTATTTTATTACCATTAATATATTATTAATTACTTTAAGATCATTAATTTATTATTAATTATTTTATGATCATTCATTTATTATTAATTATTATTAATTAATTAATTTACTATTTGTTGTCAAAAAACGGTAAGGATTTTTATAATCACTGTTTTCTGTTTTATGAAAGAAAGCGGATTCGAGGTTAATCTATGAATTAAAAAAAATTCTACCTCATTTTTTTTTTGTTCATAAACAAGCATTTTGGATGTTGGGTCTCGGCCAAATTTTTGTTCACGCGCGTAAGTGGCTAAATTTACGATTCTATCGCTCACCACTCTTTGGGACACTCGGGCGGAACATTCTCGGGGGTCAGAAAGCAATCCAGCAAATTACACAACATCTCAAGATGACAAATTTCCGGTATAGGTGTAATTTTCTTAAATTTCGTCTTGGTCGCATCGAGCAATGTCGGAATGTACTTGTCGAAGAGAATAACTAAATTCGCCCTCTCCGAATTTTCACGAGTCTCTATCCAACTCGTTACGAAACTGTACATCGGAATGTCAAATTATCTTTTTAATTTTATTTTTTCGTATATATATATAATAACTAAAATCTGAAAATTTATTTACAAAAAAATAAAAATTATGATTCAAATTGCTTACGGATTCCAGCCCAAATCTTGGGGATTTATGTAGAGAATTCCGGCTCGCGATACCGTGGCCGGAGTCGCGGTTCTGACAACGTTCGTTATCAGAATATAGAACGATTAGACACATTGCCACGTTTTTGCTAAAACGCATTTCGTGTCGATTGTGCGATTATACCTCAAATTCGAAATTTCAAACAGCAGCCGCATGTGCTTGGTCAGTGCGATTCTTTCGTTGCTCGCCAGTGTCAGTACCTTGTTGTCGTCCATAACCGTGTTCAGCGATTCGATCCACATGGGATCTATGTCGCCGTCGAAGACTATCCACTTTGGTCCGTCTCCCGACAAATTCGCTTGATCGCGCATCAGTACCGAGAATAAACTAATTAAAAAAATGTCATAAGCTTTTTTAGATTCAGTTCTAAAACTTAACTTCTGATTTTTTGGGGAGGAGGGGGAGGAGAAAGTTTTCTTTACCGCGCAAACATGCCCGAAAAGGTAATCCGCATACGGTAACGAAATTAAAGAAAAAATAAATCGAATACAATATTTTATTTTCATAACAGGGTTTGAATAATTGGTGAAAAAAAGGTTAAAGTACATAACAAAATTTATCTTCTAGTTAAAGGTTTGAATGAAAATTAGAAGCAAAAAAATTCAAGCCGAAAAATTCAAAAGATTTTGTAATAATTTTAGCCAACTGGATGACAGAAATGAAAGTTTTGTTTAACGGACGAAATTAAATACCCGGAGAAAGAAGTTGAACAAAAATAGGACCTGTTTACGGTAACGAAATGAATATAAAATAAATTAAATAAAGTCTATTTATTTCACTCGGTGCGAAAAATTGCAGTTTTACGGACGCTTCGCGTATATAAAACCCTAATTTTCGCACCTCGTGAACTAAAATTTGGTAGGATACTCGCGCGAAAAACTTTTCTCAACACGTGTCATTGCAACACTCGCGTTTGGCTCGTGCGAAAAACGCACATTCCTCAAAAAAAGTTTCATCGCACTAGTATCGTAATGTTCTACATTTGCATACAAAGATTTAAAAGTCTTGGAAAAAAATGCTCAATACGTGAAAAAAATAGAAATTATTTTCAATAAGAGCCTTAATGAAAATTTGAAGAAAAAAAAATGCAAGAATATCGATATTTCACGTATAAAACAAAAATATTTCGTAACGATATTGCCCAGCAGTTTAAAAAGCAGGGTACTTGAATGACGTAGCTAGAGCTTTTAATACGATTTTTTTACAGGTTCGCGTAGCGGATGAAAAAGATATTATTTCTGGCCCTCTATCGTACCCATCTTTCCACTCCCTCGTTGCCGGATTAATAATACCGAACAATTCATCGTTGGTCACGGCCTTAGGATTGAGATCGTTGTAGTAAGGTTTTCTCTTTTGATTGTAGTAAGTTCTGTTGAGAGTTTTCCAAACTTGGGTCTTTCCGGTTCCGGCCCAGCCGACGATAAAGACCGAGTGACGCACGTTGAACAATTCTTCCAACTGCACAACCTGGAAGAATTTTTTTTCTCGATCTTATCTCACCCTCCGTAGAAGTTTGACGATTAAGATCGCACGGAGATTCCGGAGCAGGAAACTCATTATCTCGCCGTGTTTATCGACAAAACTAACTTTCAAGACGAAACCGTCCTCGGGCTGCATTTTTAGGTCGATAGCCGCGCCTCTGACCATTTTCTCAAAATCCATATCTCGCTTGCGCGGTACGTCCAGAGCAGGAAACAAGTCACCTGTATTTTTAGCCAAACTATTTATTTTTAGACAGCAAGATAAAAAAAATGATTGTATAAAAATTTAGTATAACAAAAATATATTTTTTAAAATACATTAAAAAATACATATTTTTATAAATTTAATATAAAAAATAATTAAGGAAGAATTTATTATGATTTAAAAAAAAAACGAAAATCAAGAATTTACCGATCAGACCCATGAAGACGGGCACGTCGTCGGTGACAATTTTCGGTGTATTGAAGTCTCGAAGCGCTCTCATTAGGACTTGATCTTCGGGACGGTGGCGATCGCCCCGTTTTAATTTACCAGCCACCACGAGCACCGATTTTATGGCTCTCAGACCCCAGTCGTAGTGATCTTGTTTCGATAAGAGTTCGCGGCAGAGTGTGTAAAGAGTGATAAATTTTCGAGCCAACAAACGAGCCTCCTGGAAGCCTTCGGCGACCAACATTATTTCGCAGATTAGCTCGAAATCGGGCACGACCATTGCGCACGGTCTGAGGAAAAAATTTCGTCAGCTCGAATATTATTTCCTTTAAAAAAATTTTGATTCGAATCAATGAACTAAAGTTCGCATTTCCATTACATTTTTCTAGTTGCATTTTTTAAGGTATTTTTTATATAGTTTTACGCAAATTTATAGTGAAGTACGTAGATTCAAAAATTGTCTATACCAAGTAAGAAATCAATTTTTTTTAAACTTAAAAAACTGTAAAATAGTCGCCAACCTGAACAATGTTTTCAAATTCTCGGGCAATTCGGTCCTTCCGGCATATCCGGGATTCATGGTAATGAACATTCCTACCGTACCGACGATATTGAGCTCTTCACCGAAGAACAAAAATGTTTTCTTTCTATTCTTGACACCGTCGAGAACGGACTTGACTTGAACCGCAACGACGGAAAGCACTTCGACCGATATTCTATTAAATTCATCGAAGCATCCCCACGCACCTGTCTGCGCTAGTCCCTTGTAGATACTTGCGCACGACTGACCAAACGAAAATAAGTTGAGTTGCCTACTGCGCGAAAGACTAGTCGAACGCGTGTTAAATTTTCACAATTGTTTATGCAAAATACAAATGCATTTATTAACAGTAACGAAAGTGGATTTGTATTCCTTCTTCTTCAATGATGGAAACTATTGATAACGATGTATTTGCAAATAACATAAACTGATAAATCCTAATTTTCATGAAGATAAATTTTCATTCAGTTTTTTCAAAGAAGAGTCCTTATTTTTCAACCAATTTTAATGTACCACGGCTCATTTTGTTCCTCAAACGTTGCTCTATAAATTCGCCAAGTAGATTTTTTTATACTTTTGGCCGCTTGAAAATGACAGCAGTTTGTTTATGGGAAAAAATGTACCGGTTAAACACAAATTAAATACAAAAAAACATACTTGGTGAATTTGTCGATAAAAATTTAAGAAAAAAAATGAATCATGAGATATTAAAATCGATTTTAAAATACGGATTTTACTTTGAAAAAAAAAAAAAACTCAACAAAAACGTACTATCATGGAAATTTAAATTTTGCAGTTGTTCTTGCAGGACTATCGTGATTAATATTTCTTGTGGTTAAGGACACATGCAATACAAATCGATTTCAGTTACTGTCAATAAATGCATACAATTCTGGATAAACAATCGTAGAAATTTAGCACTCATTTACCGAGATAATAGTTATTTGTGATTGACAATTCGATAACCCGGTAAAATATAAATCCATTATAAATAATTAATGAATTTAATTCTACCCACTTTATAGTCCATCTGTTCGGAACAGTTGAAAACATAGACCATTTGACCGAGAGCTCTGCCGAGGTCTTTCGTTGTTTCGGTCTTTCCGGTACCGGCCGGACCCGCCGGTGCACCACCCATTACCAGATGCAACGATTGCGTCAGAGTTATGTAACATCTGTCTGTCAGCGGCGTTATCACCAGACGCGGCACGTTTCCGAGATATTCGTAGTCGTAGGCGAAAGACGCGTCGCATATGTTGGCGAAACAGTCGCCCAATTTGTCGTCCCACCTTTGATGAAACAAAAAGATTTTTTTAAATTGTTAATGCATTTTATTGTTAATTTTTGGAATTCAAAGTTACTTTTTATTTTTTTGCTTTTTAGATTAGAATTCAAATTGAATAATTTCAGTTTGTCGCCCAATTTGTCTTCCCATCTTTTGAAGAAACAAAAAGATAAAACAAAAATTGTTAATGCATTTTATTTTTAATTTTTGGAATTCGAAGTTACGTTTTCTTTTTTGCCTTTTATCTTACAATTCAAATTGAGTAATTTCAATTGAACTGGTTGAAGAAATTTTTTTTTAATTGAGTCGAACATCAACTTAATGATAAAATACAAGGCCACTGTACACTCACTGCTAGGATCTAACAAAATACCATTGCGTGAGCTACAATTTAACGGTTAACAAATTTAGTTCATAGAATGTAATGAACTTCCATTCTAGGAAATTCCATTAGAAACTTTAGCCTATGGAATGGAATATATATTTCATTACATGAGTTAAAATTCAATCATTAGAAAATGTAGGCCGTGAAATGGGATAAATTATATTACATCAGCTAAAATTCAACAATTAGAATCTTTATTCATGGCATGGAATAAATTCCATTCCATGTGAAATATCAACCCCTAGAAAATTTGTCCCATAAACTAGTTACAGTCAGTTGAAGGTTTCAACCAATGAGAGAGTAACTTTAACTGAATCGCCCATACCTCGGCAACTGCCTATTCTAGACATTTTTGCCAAACGGATTATTTCCTCAGTTCTGAATCCCGAATGTGATTTTTTTGTTCCCGAGCAATTTTGGAAAATTATATTAGCCCATTCCTGACGAGTGGGAGGAAAAGTAATTTAGCGGATGGAAAAGTTCAACTTTTCGTCCCGCTCGTTAAGAATCGGTCACTTTCCATTCCCGTTGCAGGCATAGAAATATGCCCACTTTTTAGCACAGTCGGAAAAAAATAGCGTATGTCAATCGGGAGGAAGTTCATCTCGTGTAAATTTCTGTCCTCGCTTCGCTGGGGCAGCAAACTTCACACACGGCGAAAATCGCGCACTTCGCTCCATTGAAGCATAATATAGGGGAGAGCGGGGCAAAATGGGGCAACGGGGCAACACGGAGTTTTTGGGCAAAACTAAATTTTCCAATAATTTTTGGATCGGACAAGGTGGCAAAACTGGGCAGAAAAGCCTGATGTATCCGATAGGGCGAATTCGGAACCCCGTTTTGCCCCGGTGCCCCATTTTGCCCCGCTCAACCCTACTATTTCGTACCTGTGTCTCAACTGCGACTGCCACTGAAAACTCGACGAATTCTCGGCCTTCATGGATATAAGTTTTCCCACTACGTCCCTGGCGTGCACGTCGATCGTACAAATCGTCATGATCTTCTGACGATTGTTCTCCGTCAATTCGCCACACAGTACGACGATCAGAGCAATCAGCTGACTGATCTGTTTCTTCTGAAAGTCCTTCATTGCGTTTTCGAATCCCTCCTCCAATCTCGCGAAAGCCATGTTTACTTCGGTAGTCCACCAGATTTGCGTGCCGCAAAGAGCCGGCTGCGCCTCGTAATCCAAGATCCACAATTCTCGGGGTTTCTCGTCATAAGTTCCAACCGCCTGGTTGAAGTGGTACCTCACGGTTCTGCGCATCGCGTCCGTCACCCGGTTCAACCAGACCTCGACCTTTATCATATTGTAAGAAGTCCATTTTATTTTTGTTTTTATCTTTTATTTTTTTTTGTTTCAAAAATAATTTTTTTAAAATCATATTGAACAAAAATCAAAGGCACTCCTACAATTTTTTTATATTCGGACCTGGGATTTTTTTAAAAAAGAATAAAACACCCTTACAGAAAATTAATCGTGGAGGACCTTTTTTTATCCAATCGTGTTATTATCGAGAAAAATAATTAAAACACGACTAAGGTCGATGCCACTGCGAGTGTCAAATATTTTTTTTCTTCTGCAAATTCTTATTATCGATAAGTCGAGAAAATTTCTTTCGCATAGTAAATTAGCATCAACAGGGTGAAGTAAAAAGCGTACTATAGGGAATAGTTATTTTTACGGCAAGGGCGCAGAAAGGAATTTCTTGACGAGTGCGGCAGTCACACGATTCAGAACTCCCTTTTCTGCGCCCATGTCCTTCACGTAATTTGTCCTAACAAATTCACGGACATCAAGTTTTCTGTTCCTATGAAGTGTGCGTAGAAAGGTACTTTTGCGCACTAGTGCGGGAATACAGACGATATTGCGTTTGTGCGCATGCGCAATATGTTTGCCGCACGCAGTGCGAAAAAGTGCCTTTCTCCGGTCTCTTCACAGGAACCTAAAGTGCAATTTGACGTGAATGCGTTAGGAAAATATATATGTACATATATACATATTAAATACATATGTATATGTTTGGACGGTGTCTTTACCTTGCCGTTGCAATCGCATGTGCCGTGCATGGTCATCGATTCGCCGTCTTTCGCGATCATGCCGTTAGCGATTTTCGTAGCTTTTCCATTTTCCATCTTCCAGCTAAGTTTCGCGACCGAGTCGTAGAGCTTCGAGAGATGTCTGCACACGAGCTCTGGATTGTTGCCGTTGCTGAGAATGTCGAGAAGATCCGCCGGGGAAACGAAGTAGAATCGCGGATAGGCCAGTCTCTTGGTTTCCAAATAGTGCGACAGTGCCTTCTCGCAGATGTTCAATTGCTTCTGCAAATCTTCCAATCGCTCAAGGAGCTTCGGCTTGTTTGTCGCTTTCACGATGTTTGGCGTTGCCAGCATATCTTTCAACAAATCCTGTCGTGAAAAAAATTTAATTAATAAAAAATAGATAATAATAATTAATAAAAATAGATAAGAATAATTAATAAAAAATAGATCATAATAATTAATAAAAAATAGATAATAATAATTTTTTAAATAATCTCCCGGATGAACGACTTTTACCTTGAAATCTCGATCTATTTTCTCGAAGCGTTTTGAATCCTCGGGTAACTGGCTTCTTATGTCCTCCGAACCTATGAAGATGCTCTCCAGGTGCATCCAGGCTCTCTGAACTTCGAACCAAACGTTTATCACCGAATCGGCGTTGCTCAATTTGGTCTGCCAGTCGGTCACCTCGTCGAGGAAGTAACCGATGAATTTTGAGCTGAGCATGTTTTGCAATTGCACCTGGGGAAATAAAATTCGATCCATAGTTAATTTTTTCTTACATGCGAATTTAATACTTTTGTGTCGAATTATTCGCCAATGTGACCCTGAAATTATTCGCACCGCACAAACTTCGCTCGGGGAAATTCACTTAGAGAGCAACATTCTAAAAGTGAACAATTGTTTTCTTCCTAAAGCGATGCATTGAGTGAGACTTGCCAACGACGAAATTTCATGTCATGCAGATATCTTCAGGGATAATCGGAATACATCAGCAAAATAATTCCAATCGCGTTTAAATTGTTAAAAAAACATTTCTTAAATTTATCCCTGTCGAGTAATTAAATATACATTTTTTAATTTCTTGAAAATGCGAGTGGATTTTAAAAAAATCACCACCTGATTCTCCTCCAATATTTCTATAGTTTCTTCGTCGATCTTTAAGACATTGAGCTTCGTTCTGTCGTGAATCTCCTTGCCGAATTCCAAGTTGGCCCAAGTGTTGTTGAGCTCTTTGAGGGTCTTCTCCATCCCCATCTCCTTTACCGCCTTGTCCACCGTGTTCTTGACTTCCTCCTCGTACTTGTGCAGCTGGAGCTTCAGCAGATCGTCCAACGTCGTTTTATCGTCCATTGTGAATTTCACCTTCAAATATATAACGTCATTTAACATTTCGGCGATTTAAAAAAATCATTTAAAAATAAAAAAATTAAGTCTTGTAAAAATGAAAAAAAAATTAAATCTTGTAAAAATGAAAAAAAGTAAATCTTGTAAAAATGAAAAAAATTAAATCTTGTAAAAATGAAAAAAATAAATCTTGTAAAAATGAAAAATTTTAAGTCGCAAACACACACCTGCGTTTCTGCCATAAGTTGCTGCCAATGCCTGTCCCGAATGGCAGGATTTTGAAGTTCCGACACCGCTCTCAGCGAAGACATCATGTTTTTCACTTGAGCCTCTATGTACGCGTACAAATCCCATGCTCTCGTTTCCTTGTCCAGAACTAGAAAAAAATAACAATATTTTTTTCAAATAAAAAAACGAATAATTGTAAGAAAAAACAATGAAGTTTTTCGCGAAAAAAAATACTTACGTCTCAACTCCCTAGTCAATTTTTTACACTCTTGATCCATCCCTTCGACGTCAATTTTCTTCCAGACTGTCGTCTTCCATTCGTCCAGGCTAGTCTCGATGATGACGATGTAATCCCAAAGACACTTCAGCATCTTCAACTCTCTTCTCGCCAGTTTAATCTGCTTGAACTCTTGTACCTGCTGCTCGTATATGTTAGCGGTGTCGGCCAAAACTTCCAGCTCGTTCTCGAACACCAAAATTTCATCGTTGATCTTGTCCAATTTTTCGTAAACATTTTGGCAATCGTATCTAAAAAAAAATAAGTGAACGAGTCATAATAAGGTATTTTTTTTAAATCAATTATATTCGAAAGTTAGATAAATGTTTTGTTTATTTTAATTATTCTTTCAAGTACTGACTTGAACACTTCGCTATTGTGAAAGCTGGCGAGAAACTTTTGTTGTCGGAAGTCGAAGAAGTTGAGACGTTTTTTGAGCAGGTCAATTTGACGAGCGAGCAACGGTGAAACGACCTGTTTCACCTGCGCGGCCAATTTTTTCACGGTCGCCCACAGCTCCGGCAAGTTCACGAGCCAGTTGAAAGTCTCGTCGCCAAATTCGACTTGGTAGAGCCTCAGAAGGTCGATTGTGTCCTAAATTTATTTTTATCAATCTCAGCGATTTATAATTCGACAAAAACTTATATAATTTTTAAATCGTAATCTAAGAACGGAAAGGAAAAAAAAACCTTCCGAGTACGGAAGAGAATTTCAGGCTGAAGGACTTGGGTCGTTGACCCTTTGTCCATGTAAGGTAATCGGCTCAGTTTTCGTCGTCTTTAGGGTGCGACACGCGGTTTTCCGTTATTTATACACGGCTTGTATTTTCGGTTTGGAAAAAAATTTAACATACGCCTTTTGAATGCAATGCAGCTCATTATTGAATTTAAGGAAGTCCTTGCGAATAGTGTTCACTTCACCTAAGTTTCAGAGAAATGAGATGGAATTGCAAACACTCCTCGATGGTATAAAAATCTGAAGAAATCAAGCGTATTAAGGAGGAAGTCTCGCTGGGCGCTGACTTCGTATAAGTTCGATAACAATAAGAGAAAATTGCAAGTACTTCTTGATGGTGTACAAATTTTGAAAAATCATGTATACTAAAGGTTCTGAGAAGATTAATTTTGCATAATAATAATTGCAAAATGTTATTAACAAATTGATCAAAAAATTAATTGGTTAACAAATTACCCAGTAACAAAACTTTTTTTAATGAAAATGATTCGTTTATTTTTCTGAATACGTATGAATTTTTTCAGATTTTTAAGTAATCGTTGATTTTTGTTCTATAAAAA